>JAQFVV010006470.1:557799-832799 GCA_028023455.1 Epiperipatus broadwayi | reverse complement strand
GGTATTTGTTTACATAAACATCAGAGTCAATATCCACTGTCTCTTTCATTTTGCTCCACCCTCAGATCAGCTGAATTCAAGCTGATTTGATCTGAGGGTGGAGCAAAATGAAAGAGACAGTGAATATTGACTCGGACATTTATGTAAACAAATGTGTTTGTTTGGAGGTCTTGGTAGAGCTCCATCTATTGATCATTAATACAGGCGATAACAGGTTTTTTGTATATAAAACTTGTTTCTGTTTTTCATAAATGTACCTTTAAAGTTTTCTTGCAATGATATAGATTCAAGAAGCTTTGACTATGTAGAGAAAGGGAACTGATATCAGACCCATGTAGCTATCTAGTTTGATAGGCTGCGGTTGAAAACATTTAGGTGTCCAAAAATTCATGCTTGCAAACTGATAGAAACGTTTTGCATAAACGCTTGGAGTTAATATTTAGGTCTAGTTTCTAACTCCTATCCCTCACTGATGAGAGCAAATCAGCTTGAAATAAGCTGATCTGAGGGAGGAGCAAAGTGAAAGAGACAGTGAATATTGAATCTGTCGTTTATGTAAACAAATATGCTTGTTTGGAGGTCTTAGTAAAGCTCCATCCACTGTTCAATAATACAAGCGATAGCAGGTTTTTATGAATATAAAACTTGTTCCTGTTTTTCAAAAAAATATATATATATATATATATATATATATATATATATATATATATATATATATATATATATATATATATATATATGGATTTAACAATTTAGAAATAAGTTTGCTCTTAGGTATAGAGAAGTTTTGGGTAAATCAGGGTTGTTGAGCATTTCTAGAATTATAGGTATAACTATTGACTCAAAGGCTGCCTCAATATCTAATTGTACAATTATGGGTTATATTTTTTATTTCTTATTGGTGCAAGAATTGTCTTAAAGAACAGAGCTGCTTTTGTTATTCATGATTTTTTTTTTGACTATGGGTATTTTGAAATAACCATTGTTATGTGTGGTTCAATATCTTGCTTTATGATTTTTATATGATTGCAGTTGGTAATGGCCTCATGGATATTGATCATATGTTAGTTTGTGAAGGAGTAATGTAATTTGTTTTGTTGAAAGGAACAATTGCAATTGGATATAGTACTTGAATGTCATGTATTTTTTGTATTCGATTGCTTGTTAAGTTGCATAAATATTTGACAATACACTGACTATTGTGTTTTAAGACAAAATCTGGAATTTTGGTCTAACAGAGTGGTGTATATTTTGTATACTGTTTAGTTTACTATGAAGTCATTTGTTGTAAATGGAGTTTTTGTTTCTGTTGGCCAAATAGAAATGGGATAATTGTTTGTAGTTGTCTTGTTTGAAGTTTTGCTTTTAGATATTGATATATGGGCAAAATTATGTTATGACCTGTAAATGTTCTTTGATGTGTGTGCATTGCCATTGATACTTTGATGGTTTGTGGTTTTCAAATTCCCATTTAATGTATTCTCTTGTCCAAGTGGGTAGTTTTGTAAGACATACTTTGCTTTTTTAAATTTCCAGGTAGGTCTTATTGTGTTTCACATGATTTATTGTATGCATATATATATATATATATATATATATATATAGTGAGAGTACCGTATGAGCCTCACATAAAACAATTTGTGTTTCTTTGTGAATTTAACTGTGCCTATATCAAATCAATAGATATAAGAAACTTACACCAATCATAAGCTTTTCATATATCAGCTATATTAAACTAGTTAGTATTAAAAGAATAATTCTAAAAATTAATAATTCTAATTTGTTTATACACACACATAAATAAATGTTTCTAACTAATAGTATTTTTTTATTAACTAGAACTTGACATTTGACAAAACCTTAAGTCAACATTGCATTTTTATCAGTTGAAAGAAAGGAAATAAATGTTTGGGGTTCATTAAAAATTGTATATTTTAAACAATAGAGAGCATGAGCATGATTATGTGATATGACTGCAAAAATTAATCCAGTATAAAAACGAACTAATATTGTTAAAACAAAAATCTTCTATTTAGTTATCAAGGCAAGAACTGCATCTGTAGATTTAAATGTGTTCGAATTTAGAACACATTTATGAAAAAAAAGAAGATTCATTATTTTAAAACCTGCTGCAAGTAATTAATTTAATGCCTTTAATATTATAAAGAACTATAAAAAAAATAATCATTGAAATTGACAAGGTTATAAGAGATATCAATGTCTTCGAAATGAGTTTTCAAAATATATATTTAACCCTTTGATGCCCAGTACGACTTTTGTACGACTTGTCTAGAAATTTCTATTTTGAGCTGAGTTTACGCGTAAACGGTAAACGTCACACATACGCGCAATATGTCATTCTTTGCGCCATTTCAATATCTACCTGAAACTCTAAGAATTTTTTCTGTACGACAATTTTTAGATTTTTTATGAATATTTTTAGCAAAGTGTACCTAAAATTTTTTTTTTTTATTTTTCTCATTTTATTTATCGTAAAAAAGTTATTCCACAATTGTTGGATCAATTACTGAAGATTTTATTGTGATTTTCCGTTGAAGTTGTCCGTGATTCTGGGCTCTCTTCTCAAATTACGTTTTTGGATAACGTTCAAGGGTATGTAATTACTTTTTTTTATATATTTTTTTTTATAAATTATAATATTTTATATTTACTAAAACAAATAAATATGTTATATAATAATAAATTATAATATTTTCGATGTAATGAAACAAATAAACGTTTTTTGATAACATTCGCGAGTATGTAATTACTTTTATATATATATATTTTTTATAAATTATAATATTTTCTATTTACTGAAACAAATAAATATGTTATATAATAATAAATTATAATATTTTCGATGTACTGAAATAAATAAATATGCTATAGAATAATAAATTATAATATTTTCGATGTAATGAAACAAATAAACGTTTTTTGATAACATTCGCGAGTATGTAATTACTTTTATATATATATATATATATTTTATAAATTATAATATTTTCTATTTACTGAAACAAATAAATATGTTATATAATAATAAATTATAATATTTTCGATGTACTGAAATAAATAAATATGCTATAGAATAATAAATTATAATATTTTCAAATAAATATGCTGTAGAATGGAAAAAAGTTGGGGACTGGGGTATCTGTCACTGCGTGAGCTAATGCATTTTTTGGCATGATTATAAATATGAATAGTGTATCATGCATGACCAAGTTTGAATTTATGGACGAATTATTGCATGAGTGCTAAAGTTATGACCCTCAATTGATTTGTGTCAATTTTAGGCAAGTAATATAGGATATTGTATAAATTTTCTGGCTTCTTCAATCTATCCAGTTATTGTTACAGTGCCATGTATTTGAACTCAGCCTTTCTTCATATTTTTTATGCAAAATAATAAATATATTTATATACAAGTTCATGCTACACAACTGGAATTTCATGTAATATAGGATATTTATACACACTTTCTGGTTTCATCAATCCATCCATTCTGTATTATAGTGCCATGTATTTGAACTCAGCCTTTCTTCATATCTTTTATGCAAAATAATAAATATATTTATATACAAGTTTATGCTACACAACTGGAATTTCATGTAATATAGGATATTTTATACACGGTTTCTGACTTCATCAATCCATCCACTCTGTGTTATAGTGCCATGTATTTGAACTTAGCCTTTCTTCCACACATGTAATCATTGTTAATAATAATAAAAAATTATCTTTATTGATTTATTTTTATTCATTTTATTTTTATGAGTTTATTTATTTATTTTTGAATTACACTGTTCTATTACTTTTTTCTCCACTAAAAACCATTCATATTTTTACAGATAATTTACAAAACTGAACATATCTGGCTGTGGAATGAAAATGGATCACAGCAAGTCAGCTGTTTTAGTAATTTTCTCAGGGAAAAATTACCTCAGGTAAGACTTCCAATACATCATTTTTTTTGTAAATTTGTGAGGAATGTGAAGAAGCTGTTTATGAAAGTGTCATTTTATCATTTGAATTTCAAAATTTAGGATTTGTGAATCAGTGTAAAAACAAACATTCTTAAATCTGTTATAAATATTATTTTTTTAACTTTTTCTTTATGAAATGATTATTTTAACAGCTTCATTATATTCTTTCATATATGTACTTGCTTTTACAACATTATTTTTATATATTTATTACATTCAAACACAAAATATCTAAGTTATTAGAGTTAGGGTAAATTTTTTTAAAAATTAAAGATGGCCGCCTGGTTTTCAAAGGGTTAAGAAGACAAAAATTTATAAACATGTTCTCTGGCTAGACAATTTATGCCAAGGATTTCTGCTGTTGTTTTAAACCTGAACATGTAAATTTATTCCTACTCAATGCCTAAAATATAATTGTTGTAATTCTCATTTAAAAAGCTGCCTTAAGATTGGGGTATTATATTGAAGAAGATGTTAAATATTTTACTACGCAAATATTTAAAAGAATGAATATCTGGATTGCCTCATCGAAGGATGATCAATGAACTTTTTGTTTCAACATTCATCATCATTTTATTTCGTCTAAGGAGGGATATAAAACTGTTATTCTTTCTCATCTTGGATTACTTCATTGTGTATTTTAATAACCCTTAAACTTTATTTCCTTTGTGGATAATTATATTTACTTAGAAAAATTACTTTGTATATTAAAGTGGAGAACTGATAAGATGAACATTTTATTTTTTTTATTTATTTAATAAAATTTAGATGTTGATATTTTGATATATACTCTGATGGAAATGACGGCTGTCAAAGGTAAAAGTTTTTAAATTATTTCAATTTGGAAGTAAGTTTTATTATATTCCAAATTGAATCTTACATGACAATTAACATAATTTCTTTTTAAACATACATAACTAATATCAGAATACATTTTATTATTAATCTAGTGTAAATGTATGTTATCTTAGATAGGCATATAACACACACTGAATCATTTTAATGACAATACATAGATTTATAATTTATCATGTGTATTATTTATTATACACATGATTTTAAATTATATATATGTAAATGATTACATTATTTTTTTTTAATATTAAATAATTTATTACTGTATATATATATAAGCACAGATATATATATATTACTGTATATATATATAAGCACAGATTATAATTCTAAATTTTAATATTTTTATTATTGGTGTGATAATATTTTTGTTTCAATTACGGATTAAAATGTGTTAAACTTGATTTTAAAATTAAACAGGTCTCGATTGTTTATTTTATTTAGTCGTTTTATAAAACCAATAATTATAAATATACATACTCATACATATATATGTTGAATCAACTTAGCGATTTAGTATTTATAAAGAAGTTATATATATTTTATATTAAATTTATTATTACTATGGGATATTTGTGGAAATGCCTGATGAGAGTCGATTGCAATTTCTACTCTGAGCTCGAATTCCGAGAGTAACAAGGTTATTAATAGAGGACTCAATTGGATTATATTTTAAATCACATCATCCATGGCATTCTATAAGAAGACTCAAAGTCCGACTATAATTAGATGTGACTTCCTCGAGTCCTAAAAATGATTGTCCCATTATAATATATATATATATGTGTGTGTGTGTGTGTGTGTGTGTGTGGTTGCATTGATGGGTTAATTATGGTTAATCATTTGTGAATTTCATCTTATAATGCCAATACTTTTGATGATGGTGGTTGCTTCATTACTATATGATTGATATTAAATGAAACGATGTTTATAAATGCTATAAATTCTTGTATGAGATTGAGTCTCACTTTTTAAGTTTGTTTATCATGATGTCGGTTTCTGAAAAAAT
Source organism: Epiperipatus broadwayi (assembly GCA_028023455.1). NCBI lineage: Eukaryota > Metazoa > Onychophora > Udeonychophora > Euonychophora > Peripatidae > Epiperipatus > Epiperipatus broadwayi. The sequence continues at coordinate 826,943 of JAQFVV010006470.1, read as the reverse complement.
GAAATCTGATGTGTTTACTGGTAATAGAACTCTAATTGTTCTTGTAAATGGAAGTGTTGATGTTTGGATATTATTGAAGTTAATTGTTATTGTTTGTTCTGAGTGATCTGAGGAAGCTGATGGTGTAAATTTAATTGTTACTAGATGGTGAAGCATTGGTGAGTAGAAACATAAATCAATTAGAGAATAGAATCAGCCATTGTAAATGAATCTTGCATTTTAAGGTAGGAATCGTTTTGCATTCAGGAGCGGTATGGATATTTTATGAAGCCATCAGTCTGTGAATTTCTTGTATGTTGTGTTAGAATCGTCTATTAGTATTGTTGGATTTTCTGTGTTTGCTAGCATGGAATTGATCTTTGCAACTATGGTGTTGATTTTGTTGTGTTGTATTGGCATGTAGATAAATAATATATTAATAGCTATAATTTTATATTGAAAATTTGTAATAAGCATATTAGAATCAATATATCTTATTTTAAAGGTAGTGAAAAATTATTCTGTGGTGATTAGGATAGCGGTACCTTCTGGGGGAGATGATGAATTTCTTAAGCAGGCACACAATCCTTCTTTACTTAGATATTTAGCTGGTTCTATTTTTGATCCAGTGTAAAATTTTGTTTCCATTAATCCAACTATGTGTGGTTGCCTGTTTTTGATCCATTGTTTAAGTTTATGAATTTTTATGTTTGAGTTCAGGCCTCTTACATTAATTGCTCCCATTTTTAATTTCATTATGTTTAAGTACTGTTTATGGTTAAATGTTAGATATTTGGATAATTGTTTATGGTTGATCCTGAGGATCTTGATAATTTAGTTCTAATTTCTCATCTAATGTGGTTGTTTGTATCGTCTAGCTGTGAGTAAGTGGAAATGTAATGTTGTTCTGTTTTGACATTCTTGTTCCTTTTTTTTTTGTGGCTTTCTGGGTGGCCTTGTTTCGGCTCTTGTTTAATTGGTGTACTTAGTGGTGTGTTTGTGCAGAATTTTTTTCATTATTTCTTGAGATGTGTTATTCCTGATTTCAATTATTGTTAGAGCTATTTTGTCATTATTTATACACTTATTATGTACTGTCACTTGTTTATCTGGTATTTGATTTATGCTTTCATTTTTTATTCGATATGTCTAAAAGCATATCCGTGTTATTATAATTTTGATAAGTATCCTTTTTCAATTTTTTTGTTGTTTTATCTGGTTGGATTTAAGTTTTTGTTTTTTTTGAAGTTGAGTTTGATTTTTATTAGTTTGGTTGGCCTATTTTGTATTTCAGTTGATTGCAAAGTGTACTCACTTTTTGCATGTGAAGCATTGTGGTCTTAGTCCTTTTATATGAAAAGTTCATACTGCGTCTTAATCTACTATTTGAGTATGTTTTCTGGGTCAATGTTTTTCCTTAATTTTATTTTAAAAGTAAAACTACTCCTGCCAATCACTATAGGCATGTCGTTTAGAAAAAATTTTCTCTCTCTCTCTCTCTCTCTCTCTCTCTCTCTCTCTATATATATATATATATATATTCATGCCTATGGTAATATATATATATATATATATATATATATATATATATTACTTTGCCATAGGCTTGAATTAAGGTATTACGGTCTTGTATTTTGTACAGAAGTAAATGTTTTTGATAATGCCTGTGATATAATTTTGTAAACATGGATCTATTATTATTAGGGCGTCGTTTTATAGTGTTTTAACCAGAATTTGAAATCTTGTTTTTTGGTGTTTATCATAGAATTCTATAGCAATGTATCGATTGTTGGGATGTTCTCCAATATTTGCGATACTAAACCACATTTTTTTTTTTTTTGTAAATTCATCATATTATATTTTATTTGACTATTTATAAAGTCTTAGGTTTTTGTCTGTGACAAATAGAACTATTAATTTTATTGAAACTAATTTGTGATGTATTATTATTATTATTATTATTATTATTATTATTATTATTATTATTATTATTATTATTATTATTATTATTATTATTATTATTATTATTATTATTATTATTATTATTATTATTATTATTATTATTATTATTATTATTATTATTATTATTATTATTATTATTATTATTATTATTATTATTTTTAGTAATAGTGTTATTAAAGCTTGTGTTTATTAGCTGTAATTCTTCTTCATTCCATAGGTTTGCAGACGGGTTCTGTAATATCACTGTTTACAAGATTTAGATCATCAGTACCTGCTAAGTTTACTTTTCTAAAGCGACTAGTTTGTGTTTTTTTTCTGTAACGTGCTGTTTATTGTTTCATTTTGCTATGTTACCATACGTTAATTTAATATTATTGGACTTGATATTTATTTTTTCACTGTTAGATTGACTATTTTCTTCTAAAAAAGCCATGGTGTTCTACTTTGTGTAAAAGATATATTCCTGTCAAAAATATAATTTTACTTACTTTTCCAGCATGCAAAAAATCTCAGTAGTTTGAATATGGTATTCTTTTTTATTTAAATTTTGTAATATGAAAAATATCTCTTTGTACGATAATAACTTTTAATATTAATTGAGAGCTGTAATCAGCGTGTTCTTTTCCTAATTGGAGCAGGACCTCATATTCACAACACAATTTCAGAGTTATCTCAAGCAGTTGCTAATTTGCGGACAGAAGTTATTTCTTTGCGTGAAAATGTGGATCGGAATAATCAAGAAATAATTCGTCTTTCTAATTCTTGTACTTCAAATGAGAATGAGATTTTGTTATTGAAAGATAAATTACATTCTATGGAACGATTTAATCTGGATCATGAAGTTGAAATACAGGGTTTGCCTTTTCAAGAAAATGAAAATTTGCCGTTAATTTTAACTAACGTGGCGGACAAGCTCGGTGTTTCAGATGTCGCTATAGATTTGGAAAACGTTTTTCGTACAAAAAATAAATCAGGAGCTTCAGGTTTTGTTGTAGCTCGTTTTAAATCACGGAATTCTGCCATACAGTTTTTAATAATAAAAAATCTGTTTTAACAGTTTCTCAAATTTTGCCTGGGGTTAATAATTCACTAACGTATTTATATTAATCAGCGTTTGACTCCATTCAATAGAAGGCTTTTATGGTTGGCGAAACAGAAGTTACGTTCTGGTCAAGGTTTTGCATTCATTCATAATGGATCAGTGTATGTGAGAAAAGATTATAATTCTCCTCGTGTTTTAATTAGAAATGAAAGTGATTTGGAGTCATTCTGAAATTTATTTATTATGATAAATTCTGATTTGATTTCTCAGGAAAAAGATTTTGCTTCACTTAAATTATTTCATTTAAATATACGTAGCATTAGATGTCATTTTGATGAACTTGTAGTTTATTTAAATAATTTTCCTTTATTTCATTTTGATATAATTATTTTAACGGAAACTTGGATTTCTTTACAAGAACAAAATTTATATAGTTTGAATGGCTATACGAGTATACTTTCTCCTCGTATGCATTTACGATCTGGTGGTGTTATGGTTTTTATAAAAACCGGTTTAGACTTTTCTTTCAATATTCCAACATTTAATACTGCAGAATGTATTTTATTAACTTTGAAACTCCCTAAATGTGTGCTTTCTATTTTGGCTATATATAGATCATGTACAAGTAAAGTTTTGGATTTTGTTACTGAACTTGATTCTTTGTTATTAGATTTGGGTTCAGAATCTGCTGTTTTAATGGGTGATCTAAATATTGATTTGTTAAATAATGCTTGTAAGTCTACTATAGATTATTTAAATTTACTTTATAGCTATGGATTTAGTCAAACGCTTTTTTCACCTACGCGTATTACTCCTATATCTCAATCTCTTTTAGATCATATTTTTGTTAGATTAAGCCGCAGTTTATTTTCTGATTCGTCTCTTTCTAAATTATTTCTTACAGATCATTTTGCTACTGAATTAAAAATATTGAATTGTATGGATAATATTAATGTTTGTGCATATGTTGAGAAATTATCTTTTTCTAAATTGAATTATTTATTATCTGTTCAGAATTGGGATGAGATTTTTATGATAGATAATGTAAATGATGCATTTTTGGGGTTCCAAGCTATTTGTTTAGATTTAATTGCTAAAGCAAAGTTTCATTTAAAATTGACAGGTAAGAATAGAAGAAGATCTCTTTGGGTGACAGATGCGCTGGTATGTAAAATTAATCAGAGAAATGTGTTAAAATCTTTGGATGGCTCATCAGATGTTTTAAAAAAACTTAATGTTGAAATTAAGTCTGATATTAGAAAGTTGAAGTTTAGATATTATCAAGAATTTCTTAATGATAAAAATGTTTCTTTGAAATGGAGAACAATAAATTCTTTGATTAAAAAATCTTCTCCTGATCGTATTAAATGTATTAAATATAATGAAAGTTTAATTGAGTTACAGAATAATGAAAAATATTTAGCTGATCGGTTTAATGAGTATTTTGTAAATTTATCGATGCGTGATGTGCCTGAGCAGATTTTGTTTTTTTATTCAAGTTTGAATTCTTTTTTATATTCTGATGTTTCTGAATCTCTGTTGTCTGTAGCAATTGATAGTTTAAAAAATGTCACTTCTTTTGGGCTAGATGGTATAACACCTAAGATGCTTAAAGAAAATAAGGTTGCATTTTTGCCTATTTTAGTTCATTTATTTAATTTATCTTTGCAGTCTGGATCATTTCCAGAATGTCTGAAAGTTAATGTTATTACTCCTGTTTATAAAAAGGGTGATTCTACTCTTATGGTCAATTATAGGCCAATTGCTATTATTTCTGTTTTTTCTAAATTATTGGAAATGATTGTTAGGGATCAAATGTTGTCATTTCTGTTTAAAAATAAAATTTTATCTGACTATCAATATGTTTTTCTTCCTGGCAGAAGTACATTAGATGCTTTAAAACATCATGTTCAGTATTTAACATCTTCATTGGATCAGGAACTTAAAACATTGGCTATTTATCTTGATTTATCTAAAGCATTTGATTCTGTTAATCATAATATTTTGATTAAGCGTTGCTACTTGTATGGTTTTCGTGGATCTATTGGTAGTTGGTTGGAGAGTTATTTAAATGATAGGAAACAGTTTACTAATATTTATGGTACTATCAGTGATGTTGTCTTGATTAATTCTGGAGTTTCATTGAAGAGCACAGTACTTGGTCCTCTATTGTTTTTAATTTATATTAATGATTTATTTTCATTGAAGTTACATTCTAAGATTTTTGGTTTTGCTGATGATATTGCTTTATCTTGCAATGTTGTTTCTTATAATCTTCTTGAAAAATTAGTGAATGAGGATTTGGACTCAATTGGTAAATGGTTGGCATATAATTCATTGTTGGTCAATTTAGATAAAACAAAAGCTATTCTTTTTTCTTACAAGCGTACTTTTTTTTCTCTTAAGATTAAAATTTGCTGTAAGTATATTTTGCATTATAATAGTATATGTACTTGTGAGAATATTCCTTTGGTAGATAATTATTGTTATTTGGGAATATATATTGACTCCAGATTGTCCTGGACAAATCACATTACCTACGTGTGCTCAACCGATCTCGTAATTTAAACTATATGTTTTATTATTTAGTTAAATTTCTTCCTAGGTCTGCTCTCATTTTTATTTACATTGCCTGTTATCAGAGTATTTTATCTTACAATATCATTATTTGGGGTAATGCTTCTCCACATATTTTATCTTCTTTGCGTGTTTTGCAAAATTATACTTTGCGCATTATTTTTGGTAGATCTCGTTCCTCTTCTGTTCGAGATATTTATATTGCATTTGGTTTATTTGATGTAAATCACTTATATCAATATAGAGTTATTTTTGATATTTTTTGTGCTAAACCTTTTCTGAATTCTAGAGTTTATGTTCTAAATACTCGTCTTTCTAATAAATTTCAATTACCTTTACCAAAATTTTTTAAGGAATCTAGTAGAAGACAATATGTTTATTCTGGGTCAAAGTTGTTTAATAAATTTGTATATGAATGTTCAATTGATCTGAATAATATTTCTTATATATCATTCAAAAAATATTTGTGTCAATGGTTGTGTAGTATGTATTAATTTTGGCATTTATTTTATTTATTTAATTAATTTTATTTATTTCCTAAACTGTTCTTTTGAGTTTTTGATTGTATTTTTATTTAATTTATTTTTACATGTAAATTCCACACACAAGATTTTTCTTGTTTGGAGTTTTTAAATATTTGTGATGTACTTTGTTTTATTTCATAGAATAAATTGAATTGAATTGAATTGAAATTATTATTATTATTATTATTATTATTATTATTATTATTATTATTATTATTATTATTATTATTATTATTATTATTATTATTATTATTATTATTATTATTATTATTATTATTATTATTATTATTATTATTATTAAAAAGACTACTATTATTATTATTATTATTATTATTATTATTATTATTATTATTATTATTATTATTATTATTATTATTATTATTATTATTATTATTATTATTATTATTATTATTATTATTATTATTATTATTATTATTATTATTATTATTATTATTATTATGTTTCAACAATAGAAAACTTTATTGATCCAATAGTTACATAGCATTACCATGCCATAGCAAGATACATGTTGAATCTTATTATTGTCAGTTCAATTTTAAGTGCTACAATATTATTATTTTTTAAAGTACATATCTATACAGGTAATTTTTCATGATTCTATCCAATTTAGTAATGTTAATTAATCACATTATTATCCAATAGGAGCATAATCAGGACCATGCTTTCTTTAATTTTTGTTCTTTATAGCTTTGCTGTTTGTCTGAGCAGGGACCAAGAAGCTGCATAAATATCCGGACTGGTGATCTGTTTGTCTCTAACTTGAATTTTATTCAACTTATTCTCAAATGTGGCTGGATGCCTTCTGGGTTATTACCCAATATGAATACACACCTAGTGCACCAAAGTGCATATAAGACAAATGTTGAGGCCCTTATAGCTGGTATAGACATACCTTTGTAATTTGACATAATTTGCATCAATGTAGTATTTGTTTTTTTTTCTGTATTTACCTTGCAAAATGCATCTATTCTGCTCCAAGGCCTTGCAGTTGAAAATAATATGCTGTAAAGTCTCCTCAGCCATATGGCAAAGGTCACAGAATGGATCAACTGACCTGTACATTCTTCTGTGATGTAAAAAATATTTAGTAGGTAAAGCATTCAAATTCATCTTGATTATAAAATCTATGAACTTAGGTTGCAGTTGCCATTTTTTGTATTGCTTGATCAGATATTTGTTTCCTATTTCTAGTATTGATGGGATCTCCTCATTATAATTATTTTGATGTATAAACTTATATATTTCCCAATATTTATATTTTTGGTCCAATTGATCTGAAATTGTTCTTTCTCTCCTGCATTGATAGATGGTGATTGCCAAAAAACAGTCTTTTGGAGGAGGTCTATCTGTAGGTATAATCTGCTCTAGGTGTTTTAATTTAGGAAATTAAGTGAGTATAGCAATTATAGCATTCCTTGTTTTGAAAGATTGAAATATTTGTAAGCTATACAATCCATGTCCATTTGCTATAAGAGGGCGATTCAGTTTTGCCATTGAAATTGCCAGCGTCTTTTCCCCCCCAGATGAGCTTGCAACATATGGAATTAATGCATGCCATAATTTTTTTTGAAAATTCACCTATAGGCATGCAATATGTTATCTTGGTTATTATAAGTTTGTTAATCAGTTGCACCTTTGCATATATGGACAAATATGCCTTTGAGAGTCATTCAGCTATGCTTTTGACTTCCTCTTTGAGCTTGGCTTGGATCTGACATCTCATTACAGTGGATCCTAGAAAAAAAGGAAAGCCTAGAAATGGAGCAGTTTTACTGGATATGCTCATGCAAACTAAAATACCCAAAGGTCTGCTATATTTGACTGCGAACTTGATACTGAGCAGAGAACTGTCTGTCATTATGAATGGCCAAAATTCACCCTCATTCATCCCAATGCAATCATTATTTCAAGGGTCTTCTCTGAGTGCATTAATGTTTATTTATTATATCAATCATCTTATTGAAAAAATCAATAGCACATTCATTGGAGTTTAAATATCTGGTACAACACAGAAGATTACATGTCTCACATACATGAACGATATCACAGACTTCTTGACATCAAAGAAGCAAATACCAAGGCTTCAGGCAGTGCTTGAACAATTCTCAAAGCAATATGGATTGCACATAAACCCAGAAAAGCCTGAAGCCTGGACGCTACTCACTGGAAAGCCATGTAAACCAATGTATCGATTATGCCATTGTTCAAATATTTTCAAGATAAGTTAAGTGCAGAGCCTTGCCTTTTTTCAGCCAAAAACGTTTGGAGAGATTGAGGGTCAATTACCAGTTAGTGAAAATGATATTATTATTATTATTATTATTATTATCATTATTATTATTATTATTATTATTATTATTATTATTATTATTATTATTATTATTATTATTATTATTATTATTATTATTATTATTATTATTATTATTATTATTATTATTATTATTATTATTATTATTATTATTATTATTATTATTATTATTATTATTATTATTATTGTTGTTGTTGTTGTTGTTGTTGTTAATTAGAGAAGATATAAATTAGTATTAAAGTTTATCGGCTTAACGTTTTCGAGGATCGATACCTAATATTCATAGCCTTAATAAAATGTATAATAAAATATATGCAAAGACAAATATTCAAATAAGCTAGTATTAGTAGCCCATTTCTTGGAGATTTAGAAGCAAGTGTCTTTTCTATTAATAACATGGATGTTTCCATTGATGTAAAATGCCTCTTTTATTTTTCTTTTGTGATCATTTGATTCTGAGCACAATATTATGGGATTGGCAGGTGTGAAGTTGTGTCCAGATTGTTTAGCATGCTCCAAAAATACAGAGGATGTGTTGTGGTTTCTTGAGCTCTGTTAAATGTGTAAATATGTTGAGCCAGTCTAGTATTGATTGTAGCTTTAGTTTCACCATAATATAAAGCGTGGCATCCGGCCTGAGGGCAGGCAATAGAGTACTCCATGTGTGGGGTGAATGATCAATCAATGTGGTCTTTAGAGTTGTTAATCAATCTATTAGAATTAGGTGGAGTTCTAACTGTTATGTTAAATTTATCGTTTAATGCTTTCATTAGTTTGTTAGATATTTTAGGAATGTAGGGGATTGTTATTCTAGGTAGATTGGTGTGAGGTACATTATTGTTTATTGTATTATTAAATTTTATGATTTTATATTTAATAGCGTTGAATTTGAACCCTGCTGCTAATAGAATTTTAATATAGTTGTTTATGTTTTCTTTCCTGTCTGCTTCATATTAACATAAATAAAAGTTTCTAAACAAAAATACATTAAGGCCAGCAAGTTTATGCGATGCAGGTAAGTTAGAGTGGATACAGCTGCGAATTTCAAATGGTTTAACAATCATTTTGTAATCTATTAAATGGCGAATTCTAGATAAAGAGAGGTCGAGATATTTAAGTTCTTTATTACTTTCATATCTGAAGGTGAATAAAAGTTTGGTTAAGTTTTGTAAATCACATTGTATATTTAAAGTATTAACTTTAGAGGTTATGATAAAGATATCATCTACATAACGAATATATGTAAAGTCTTGGTTGATATTGTGATATTTTGGAATGATCGATAGCTCGTATTTATTTAAATATATGCTAGATAAAACATGACTGATATGAAGGCCCATGGGCCATCCATCTTGCATTGTGTACCACTTATTTTCAAAGAGTGTAAATATATGGGAATCAAGCCATGACAGAAAAGCAATAATGAATTTAACTCTTTCACTAGGGCAATGTGATCACAGTAGCTCTTCTTGTACTATTTGGATGGATGCTTTTCTATCAATTGATCCGTATAGTTCCTTCACATCCATTGTAGCCATAATTGAAGTCTGAGAGATTTGATTATTTTTGATTTTGGAGATGAATTGGAGAGACGAGTTTAATTGATTGATTAATTTGGCTGCTTCAAAATAATGCGCACCACCGAAATCCTTCATCAATCTAAGCAGTTCACCTGATTTATGTAGTTTTAAATTGGCAAACATTCGCGGAGGGGGTCTAGTGGCAGAAGGGTAAATCCTGTAATATTCGGATTTAGTAATCCCTTTATCCTTGAAAGTCCGAAGCACATTGTTAATAAATTCATCTCGATCTATTTTAATATTAAAAGAGTTATCATGCACCAACTTTACTATTTTAATTTGGTCGTGCATTTTATTTTTATAGTCTGTGTTATTTAGCAAAACAAAACGATTACCTTTGTCTTCTTTGAGACAAGTAATATTGTGTTTTGAAATATTGTTTGGTATTTAAGATACTTTTATTCCATTCATTTCCTTCTTTGTCAACCAAATTGTTATTTAGTAGTTTAGATATATCGGTGATGATAGCATCTCTTTGTATATTGCTAATGAGACTCACCTCGATGTCTGCTATTAGTTCGAGTTTTGGAGATCTCCAACTTCCTCCTACATATTTCGGTCCGTAGGATAAAATTTTTTTGATTTCATATGGTGGTGTAATTAAAGTTTTGTTAACGAACGCGTCTCTATTAATCCTATAGCGATTTCTGTTTTGATTGATAGACAAAAAATGTATTTTATTTTCAAATTTTGCTGTATGAATTGTCTTAATTTTATGCAGTTTATCTTGCATCCACTGGGAAATTACGTAGTTCGCTGTCATTTTATTCCATCTGATTGTTTGCTTTTTGAAAGCATCTCTACATCCGTATGTTATAAGTGCCAAAAGCTGTTTCTGCAATGCATTCTTAATTTTAAAATTATTGTTTATTGTTCAATTGATTTTAACCATACAACAATTGGGTATAATATTATAATCCTTGCTTTTAGAAAAGAACGAAAGTCTTTGCTCGTATTTAATCATCAAAATTCCGCAATGTAAGATCTGTTTTTTTTTTTTTTACCTCTATTCATTATGTAATAAATATAGCTTTACTTCTTACTATATATAAAATATATAATTGTTAATTAGAGAAGATATAAATTAGTATTAAAATTTATCGGCTTTACGTTTTCAAGGAAATGCATGGAATAAAAGTATATTAAATATACCAAACAATATTTCAAAACACACAATATTACTTGTCTCAAAGAAGACAAAGGCAATCGTTTTGTTTTGCTAAATAACACAGATTACAAAAATAAAATTCACGACCAAATTAAAATATTAAAATTGGTGCATGATAACTCTTTTAATATTAAACTAGATCGAGATAAATTTATTAACAATGTGCTTCGAACTTTCAAGGATAAAGGGATTACTAAATCCGAATATCACAGGATTTCCCCTCTGCCACTAGACCCCCCCCCGCGAATGTTTGCCAATTTAAAACTACATAAATCAGGTGAACTGCGTAGATTGATGATGGATTTCGGTGGTGTGCATTATTTTGAAGCAGCCAAATTAATCAATCAATTACTTATTGATTACCTTAATTTTAGACTATACACGATAAACTCGTCTCTCCAATTCATCTCCAAAATCAAAAATATTCAAATCTCACAGAATTCAATTATGGCTACAATGGATGTGAAGGAACTATACGGATCAATTAATAGAAAAGCATCCATCCAAATAGTACACGAAGATCTACTGCGATCACATTGCCCTAGTGAAAGAGTTAAATTCATTAGTGCTTTCCTGTCATGGCTTGATTCCCATATGTTTACACTCTTTGAAAACAAATGGTACACAATGCAAGATGGATGGCCCATGGGCCTTCATATTAGTCGTGTTTTATCTAGCATATATTTAAATAAATACGAGCTATCGATCATTCCAAAATATCACAATATCAACCAAGACTTTACATATATTCGTTATGTAGATGATATCTTTATCATAACCTCTAAAGATAATACTTTAAATATATAACGTGCTTTACAAAACTTAACCAAACTTTCATTCACCATCAGATATAAAAGTAATAAAGAACTTAAATATCTCGACATCTCTTTTATCTAGAAATCGCCACTTAATAAATTACAAAAGGATTGTTAAACCATTTGAAATTCGCAGCTGTATCCACTCTAACTCTAACTTACCTGCATCACATAAACTTGCTGGCCTTAATGCATTTTTGTTTAGAAACTTTTATTTATGTAAATATGAAGCAGATAGGAAAGAAAACATAACTAACTATATTAAAATTCTATTAGCAGCAGGGTTCAAATTCAAAGCTATTAAATATAAAATCATAAAATTTAATAATACAATAAACAATAATGTACCTTGCACCAATCTACCTAGAATAACAATCCCCTACATTCCTAAAATATTTAACAACTAATGAAAGCATTAAACGATAAATTTAACATAACAGTTAGAACTCCACCTAATTCTAATAGATTGATTAACAACTCTAAAGACCACATTGATTGATCATTCACCCCACATGGTGTACTCTATTGCCTGCCCTCAGGCCGGATGCCACACTTTATATTATGGTGAAACTAAAGCTACAATCAATACTAGACTGGCTCAACATATTTACACATTTAACAGAACTCAGAAAAACAGCAACACATCCTCTGTATTTTTTATTCAAAAGACATCCTCTGTATTTTTGGAGCATGCTAAACAATCTGGACACAACTTCACACCTGCCAATCCCATAATATTGTGATCTGAATCAAATGATCACAAAATAAAAATAAAGGAGGCATTTTACATCAATGGAAACATCCATGGCATTAATAGAAAAGACACTTGCTTTGAGATCTCGAAGAAATGGGCTACGTAATACTAGCTTATTTGATTATTTGTATTTGCATATATTTTATTTTACATTTTATTAAGGCTATGAATATGAGGTATGGATCCTCGAAAACATTAAGCCGATAAACTTTAATACTAATTTATATCTTCTCTAATTAACTATTATATATTTTACATATAGTGAAAAGTAAAGCTTTATTTATTTATTTATTTATTTATTTATTTATTTATTATTTTTATTATTATTATTATTATTATTATTATTATTATTATTATTATTATTATTATTATTATTATTATTATTATTATTATTATTATTATTATTATTATTATTATTATTATTATTATTATTATTATTATTATTATTATTATTATTATTATTATTATTATTATTATTATTATTATTATTATTATTATTATTATTCCAATATCAGCCGTTCAAGCTAATTGAGCACACACCTTTTCAGAGTGTTAAATAAATGAATACTCTCCTCTTCAATCCATGATATAGTATTTATGCAGGAATAAAAAGAATCCCTCTTATTCCTATGACTCAAATTCTTTTATATGAGCAAATCTGAAGAACTGTTGAAGAGAGAATGAGTATATACTCACTTTAAATTACTATTTACGATGTTTTTTGACTGAATGACATCGGTGTAATTACTTAGAATTTACTAAACATCATTCTTACTGAAACTTAATTATGAGTAAATAAGCAAATATTTTATCTAGCGCCTTGCTTGCAATTATATTTCATTCCAATATCAGCCTTTCAAGCTAATTGAGCATGCACCTTTTGAGAGTGTTAAATAAATAATACTCTCCTCTTCAATCCAAGATATAGTATTTATGCAGGAATAAAAATACTATATCTTGGATTGAAGAGGAAATTATTCATTTGTTTAAAACTCTCAAAAGGTGTGTGCTCAATTAGCTTGAAAGGCTGATATTGGAATGAAATATAATTGCAAGAACAGCGCAAGATAAAATATTTGCTTATTTATTCATAATTAAGTTTCAGTAACAATGATGTTTAGTAAATTCTAAGTAATTAGACCGACATCATTCAGTCAAAAAACATCGTAAATAGTAATTTAAAGTGACTATCTACTCACGCTCTCTTCATCAATTCTTCAGAGTTGCTCATATAAAATAATTTGAGTTGTAGGGATAAGAGGGGTTCTTTTTATTCCTGCATAAATACTATATCATGGATTGAAGAGGAGAGTATTCATTTATTTAACACTCTCAAAAGGTGAGTGCTCAATTAGCTTGAAAGGCTGATATTGGAATGAAATATAATTGCAAGCATGGTGCTAGATAAAATATTTGCTTATTATTATTATTATTATTATTATTATTATTATTATTATTATTATTATTATTATTATTATTATTATTATTATTATTATTATTATTATTATTATTATTATTATTATTATTATTATTATTATTATTATTATTATTATTATTATTATTATTATTATTATTATTATTATTATTATTATTATTATTATTATTATTATTATTATTATTATTATTATTATTATGTTTCAAAAGGTACTTTATTTCTTTTTTTTTGGTTTACATAGTTTCTAAATACATTGTGTTTACAATTTGATTCAGTAAAATTTACAGTTTTGATTTACTTTTCTTTAAACATAAGTTTTTTTTCCTTGTGGCTAACTTGTTCCTTGTTCTACAGTCTATAAATAATGCTTCAACCTCAGCATTTTCAGTTGTCTTTGTTTTGAATTTCTCATAGTCTTGATTTTTCATTTAATATAGACCAAGTTGCTGCATATAAATGTGGTCTAATAATAGTTTTATCTCTATCTTTTATTTGTATTATTTTATTAATGAATGTGGCTTGATGACATTGAGTATTTTTCCTCATTATAAAGCTGCATCTCATGCACCAAAAAGAATATAGGACAAATGTACCTGCCCTAATGTTTGGTATCGCTCAACTCTGATATGCATCAATAATTTGTTCCATTGTGGTGTTTCTACTTCTATATATGTTGCATGCCATTTGTCTTACTTTTGCCAAACCTTCACAGTTGTAAAATAGGTGTTCAATTGTTTCTTTGGCTCTATGGAATAGTCCACAAAATGGATCTATGTCCCAATACATCCTTTTATAGTGGAGAAAAAAGGTTGTAGGCATAGCAGTTAGGTTTATTTTTATTATAAAATTGAAGAATTTAGGTTCCAATGCCCATTGCTTAAATTGTTTAACCAATTTTTTGTTATCGATTCCCAACATTGGTTAAGGTTCATTTACATTAGTTTCATTATTTATCAGCTTGTATCTTTCCCAATATGAATATTTGTTCTCATATTGTTCGGGTATGTCCTTATTGGTTTTACATTGATAAATTATAAATGAAATGTATGATCCTGCTGATGGTGGTATGTCAGTAGGAGTAACTTCAATTAGGTGTTTTAGTTTCGGGAATTGTTTCATAGTTGTAATAATTGCATTCCTCAACTTTTCTATGTGGAGGATTTCAACTATGTGGAGACCCAGTCCATTTTTCATCAGTGGTCGAGCCATTTTCCTATTTGATATGGCAACTGTCTTCTTGGACCAGAGTAACTGATTACACATTGCTTTGATTTTTTTATGAAAGCCTATGAGAATTCGATAATTGTCAAATAATAGTTGATTTTTGTCATAATTAGTTGGTTAATTAACTGCACTTTTGAGAAGACAGACACATAAGACTTTGAAAGGGAATCAGCAATTCATTTTATTTCTTCCTTAATTCTATCTTGGATATTACATCTCATTCCTGTGATTCCCAAATAAAATGGAAAACCCAGGAAAGTTGTTGGTTTTGATTGATATATTGTCACACATGGTTTTCCTGTAAATAGAGACCATTCTGAAGTTTTTGCTTGGTTGAATTTAAGCTTATAATGTGCAGTGTATTTTTGCAGTAGCTGCTGCAGTTGTGGAATTTGTTTTGTGGATGAGAGAAAAACTGTAATGTCATTCATGAATGCTAAGCAAGCTATGCGTTGTGTTGTTCCAGGTATCTGATTCCCATCAAATGTTTTCTGTGTCTTCTTAATGAGAGGATTGATGTAGTATATTAAAAGCAGTGCATTAAGTGGTGACCCTTGTGATAAAGACTGTTTTGGTGTTAAAGATGGTGAATTTTTTACATTGATAGATATATGTATTTCTCTATTGATAAGTAGATTTGCAATGATATATAGATGTGTTCTAGGAATGTTGGTGCTTTTGGGCATTTCCAACAAAACTTTAATATTAACTGAATAAAATGCAGCTTCAATATCCATTTGAACTAGAATAGGTGCATATTTTTTCTTATGTCTAATTGATGTGAGTACTGCCTTGAAAAGTACTGCTGCCTGTACTGTTGATGATCCTTTTTTTTGCATGTTGTGCTTTGGAAATTAGTGGTGATATATATTTTTCAATTTTTTCCTTGATCACCTTCTCTATTATTTTTATGGGCAATGGGCCCATTGATATTAGTCTTAAGTCTGCAATGGCAGAAATATTTTTTTTTGTTTTTTATTGTATGGTACAATTGCTATAGGGTAAATCCCTTCTATGTTCTGAATTTTTTGCATTTGTTGATTGGCTAAGTTACAGACATATTTTGTTGTGAATTGGATTAAGTGTTTCAAAACAAACAATGGGATTCCAGGCCTACCTGGGTGGCAAGCTTCCGGTATATTAGTTAGTTGTTTCTTTTTTTGCAAAATCATCTATGATAAATGGTCTCTCAGTTTCAGGGATCCTGAATATGTGAGATGCTATTGAAATGTTTTCGTCTGATTGCAGCTTACTTTTGAAGTATTGATAGATTGGCCAGATAATATTATGACCTGCACATGTTCCATCTTTTGACTGTATTGCTATTGGTACTTTGATTTTTGGTGGGTTTTCTAGTGCCCATTTAATGTATCCTTTTGTCTATGTGTGTGGCTGGGTCAGACAAATTTTCCTTTTTTAATTTTTAGTTATTTTTTTAGATTTTCACATACATTATTATATGTATGTGTAAGTTTGAAAATATATTGTTGTGTGTGATGTGATGGGTTAATCATCCAAATTCGTTTGTGTAATTGATAAGTCAATGCTATTAGCCTTGATGGAGGTGGTTGCTTCATTGCAATGTGATAAATATTAAAAGAAAGGATGTTTATGTATGCTTGATATTGTTGTATGGGTCCCAGATTCATTTCATTATTTTTTTAACAAGATATGATTCTGAAAATAGGAATTCAGTGGTAGCTGTTTGAATTAATGTCCTAATTGTTTTAGTTAAAAGGAATGGTGCTATTTGAATCTGGTCAAGATTAATGCTGATGATTTGTTCTGAGTGGTCAGAGAATGTAGTTGGAGTGAGTTTAATTGTCATTAGGTGGTGGAATATTGGTCAATAAAAATGTTAATTCTATTAATGAAGAAAAACGTTTATTGTGAAAAGAAATTGCTGTGTCTGGTAAAAATATCTGCCCACTCAACAGAGGAACTGAAATTTTATGAATCCATTTGTGTGTAAATTTTTGATATGTTAGATTAAAATCCCCCATGATGATGTCTAAATTTGATGTAGCACTTAGTGTGGAATTAATATTTGCAATTATTGTTTCAATTTTTAGTTTGAATTGGCATATATTCAAACACCACATTAGTTATTATACTCTTGTGTTGGAATGTTGCCATCAGTAGATTAGAATCAATGTAAAATATTTTAAACATTGTAAATGGACATTTATGAGAAATGAAGATTCCAGTGCTTGCTGATGGTGAAGAAGAGTCTCTGGAGAATGTACTGAATCCTTCCTGAGCCAAAAAACACTGCTGGATCCACCTGTGATCCTGCATAAATTTCTGCCTCTAGGAGTCCAATTATATGCGGTTGTGTGTCTCTGGTTCAATTTTTGATTTTATATATTTTGTTAATTGGGTTTAGACCTCTGACATTAATAGCAGCTATTCTAACTTTCATTATAATTCTGTATCCTAAACCCTTGCATCCTTTCTTTACCACATGTTTTAATACCCTAATGTTAGCAACTCTTGTGCATCTTCATATGTCAGCTCAATCTCTTCATCAGTTGTATCAAAGACTTCCCTTTTTTGCTCTGGATCTTTGATGTTTTGTTCTTCAATTCTGATCTTTTTATTTTTTTTTTGTTTTTGGGGGTCTTCCTGGCCTTCTTTTTTCGCTTATACTTGTTTGGCTAATTTGTGATAAATTTGGTGTAATTGATTTCATGATAAGTTCTTTGGTATTGTTTCTAATTTTATTTGGTTGAGATAATTCACTATCTTCTCTTTCTCTCTTATTATCATCTAAAATTATTTTTGTGTCTTTTGTTGTGTTCACTTGTTTGTCTTCACTTGTTTCTTTGTGTTCATAATTGTGTTGAGCTGGAATTTAGTTTTTTGTTGATGTATTTAATATTTTTTTTAGTTTGCAGTTTATTCTTGTTGCTATTTTCTTTAGCAATGTATTGCTCTGCACCATCTTCAGTTATTATATATTTTGTGTACTTTTTGCTTTCTTGAACTTGTGCTAAGTCTCAGTGGCTTTCAGTGTTTTTGGTATATGTATTTGGAAAAATATTGTCTTGCATTTCTTGCATTGTTTCTGTATTGCTATTTTTTATTTGAGCTTCATTTCTCAACTGTTCTTCTCTGTCAACTTCCTTTGTTTGTGTGGTGATTCATTGTTATTTTTCCACAGTCAGCTGCAATGTGTCCACGTCGTTCACATCTAAAGCATTTTGGCCTCAACCCTCAGATATATATAGTTAACAGAGCATCTTGATCAACCATTTGTGTTGGTATATCTTCTGGCTGCATTAGCTTTTTAAAATCTTGAATGTTGTAGCTAAAATATGAATATATATTATGCAGGTGTAGCAGTCTTGTAAATTTTTATCAACTGTATTTAAGGTATGATTTCCGAGCATTTTAATTTGGTTTTTAAATCTTTCTCTTTGATGCTTATTAAAGAATTCGAGTGCTAAATATCTTGTGTTAGGATGTTCTCCAATAGTTGCTATTGCATCCCAAAGCAAATTTTTCGTTATACTCTCATGTAACAAGTCTCTCGGAAATTTATATAAGGAGAGGTTTCTATCTGTTACTGCTAGTACTAAAGATCTTGTTGTAAATTTTTTTTTTTAAAAGTTGCAAACAACTTTTTAGGAATCGTGTTATTGAAACCGATGTTTATGTCTTGCAGTTTTTTGTTGATTCCATTTATCAATGGGGGGAGGTCGAGATTACTGTCCTGTTGCAATTGTGGATCATTAATTTCTGTTACGGTTATTTCCCTGAACCTACTATTTTGTTCTGTAATTATTTTTCCAATCTCTTACTGTGTTTTTGAAATTACTTTAGTTATATTGGCATATGTTTGTTTGTGTTTATTTTGGGATGAGTCGGTTTTATCAACCCTAACGCTTCACATATTTACATTTTTTTTCAACATAAACTCATTTACGGTTGATTTTCCCAACGCCATTTTAACCTTACAATGGTTATTAATTTATTAAATAAATCGGAAAAATACTTACTTTCTTGGTTCAAAAAAGTTTTTAAAACTTATTCCTGTAATTCTTTTTGTTATGTTAATCTTCCAAGTGATATTTTTAAATCTTTCCTTATCTTTTGTAAAATTTACTAAGAGCCGATAATAGTTTGCTCCCATCATAATACGTCAGGACCTCACTAAATTATTATTATTATTATTATTATTATTATTATTATTATTATTATTATTATTATTATTATTATTATTATTATTATTATTATTATTATTATTATTATTATTATTATTATTATTATTATTATAAGTAGTAGTTAAATAAGTAGTAGTAGAAGTAATATTTGAAAATTTTGTGAAAACGTTTCTACTTTTGATGAACATATAAACAAGCTAATTAGAAGCACCTTATAAAAACTGTTATTAGGCAATGTGTAGATTATACCAAATGTCTCATAGAGGTCAGAGGCCACTCTTTTTATGACTATTGTTTAGCATCTGTCAATCATTTTCCCATATTTTTTTATGTTTTATCTTCACATACTGTTAGTGAAATTAAGTTAAAATTATAAAAGAGTACATGCACTTCTTTTAAGTTTATAAGTAATGGCATAATAACAAAACAATTATTTATATAATAATCTCCAATTTTTTTCTCATAGAATAGTTTAAATTATTAACAACTATAATACTCCAATTTTTTATATTATTTTCTATGCTGAGAGCCTTCTTTTTTCTACTCTCAGAAAATCTACAGTATATTTGATTAATCAATGTACACAGATGACATAATGACATAATTAATATGATTATTGCAATATCACTTTCTGCTTTGGGTGTTAGTATTGTAATACTACTATTTAAAATATTAGATTTATATGAATTGTCATGTTATTACTTTTAAAAGTAATAAGAAAGTTTTAAAAAAAATTGCTAAAGACATATATATATAACCAATTATTGCCTTTTATATTAGTTCTTACTTAAATATAAGTCAAGCATGAATTATCTGCCAATAGTTATAAGGGATGTTGATTATTCACTGAAACAATAGCTGCCATTACTGGTTCCAAAATATTTTTTCCAATTCATTAATGATATTAGTTAATAAAATCATGATGTAGGCAAAAGTGAAAGAATAAAATTGTAACATTTTTTATGATCTCATAATTAAATATTATGTGTGATTCAATAAAGTATGTATTAAGAACTAATTTTTAAAACACATTTTATTGTAGAACATTACATGACAAGAAATTCTTTAACATTTGGGTCAAAGTTTACATATCTTTATGAAGAAATAATTGATTAATTAATTCCACGAACTAGCATCCTGTCCACTTCCAATAAAAGGATCCCTTCTAATTCAGCTGGATATTTACACATTGTATAGTTATTGATATAAAATTTTTCTGGGTAGGCTTGGATTTGAGACACAAAGTCAAACAAGTTTCGATTACAAAGAAATGGATTATCTGAAAATGAAATGAAATGATTCACAATGAATTATATATATATTAACAAGTATTATAATATAAAACCAGCAGATATATATATATATATATATATATATATATATATATATATATATATATATATATATATATATATATATATATATATATATATATCAATATTGAAATTGTCACATGATGATTTTGCCTAAAAAATTATTAAATAATAAATAAGTTATAAAAATCTAAAAGGTTTCTTTAAGTAAACAAAATCAGTTTGCTGTCAAAAGTAAAATTAAAAGTTTAAGAGTTTCTTTTCGAAAAAGATATGAATCAAATAGTTTTCCATTGTTAGTTTTTGAAATAAAAAGCTAAAATTAATTAATCAGAAGGGGAAAGGGGTGTTTCATTAAAAAACGTTAAACTAAAAGTTTTATAAAAGGAAGTAAACAGATTTCTTATTAGTATTCGTAAAATATAAATAATTTAAAGTTTAAAAAAAAATACAAATCACTTTTCATTCAAATTAAAGAAAAAAATAATCTTAAAACTAGTAATATAGGTGCATATATATGTGTGAATGTCAATAATAGAATAAATGTATGTGTAATAAATGTTATTATTAATAAATGAAAGTTAAAGAAGATTATCTTTAAAAACATGTCAATGGCTATTAATTAAAAATATAAAACAACACTTCTGCATGGCTATTACTAATTAAGCAATCTTCCAAAACATGTTGTCAAGTGATTATCAATGAAATTTTAACAACATATATTGTTGGAGGATATCAAAAAGAAAAAACACTTTGCAGGTATAAATAGTAGAAGTTTATTGGATAATCAGTGGAGTTTAGAAATTAATTGAGTCAGTTAAGTCAAAAAAAAAACCATCAGTTGAGTTATTTGTATCCAGAAACAAAATGCGGTGCTGAGCAGTTTTGGGAAATGCATGCCTCTCCACAGCCTGATGTCCGATGAAAACAGCAAGATCTGCCTGTGAAATAATGTCAGCTTAACAACTTGGAAATCTCTGTCAATATCTAATTGCCTCCAATAATAATAATCATGAAGAATAATTAAATTCATCAAAAAAATCTCTCAGCTGGCTGGAAAAAGCAACAAACCAGAAGAAAACAAAGTTCTAAATCTACATTCAAAATCCTAGGTAAAACATTTGCTCATTGCATTAAAATTCGTAAAGCCTCCAGAGACAAGTAATTTGAACTTTATAATCATGCATAAAATAAACTATCAATGTGCGTGTTTGTGAATGCTATATTATTTTATAAACGTCAAACATTATATATGCTTTTTGTAAGATATATATATATTATAATGTATGCTTTTTGTAAGATACATTATAATATATATATATATATATATATATATATATTATAATGTGTTAATTTAAAATGTGTGTGTTATATTAGTTAAAAAAATTATAAAGATGTTTAAATTTAGTAAATTAATGTTAGTTAATAAATTGTCTTTAAAATTAAATGTTATTTGTTGGTCAATTCTTTTTATCAATTCCTTCTACCCATTCTTTTATTAATTCTTCATCATTAATTATGTTAATCTGTTAGTGATTACAAATAGCTGAGCTAGCTGTGGAAATTTAGGCGTTGAGTTAGTGGCCATTGATCAAAGTGCGTTATTTATTCATTCTTGAATAGATAGCTGCAGGCCGTGTTTATACACAAACAGAAAAAGTGCATTGAATGTGGGGTTGAACCCAACAGCTGAGAAGAAGCTATGTCCTGGAAATGTAACACTTGTTATAAATTTTATAGCTATTGTTTGGACATACATATTCTCCGACTATGTTCTTCTCTGTCTAAGAGGCCGGTGTTTAGAAAGACACATATTCCAACCCAGTACACATGGCTATACCCAACTTGAGGCTGAATCTAAGAAACAATAGTAATTAAATACTTTGTTTCTTGCTTAAAAATTTTTTTATACAAAAGCTAAGTTACGTATGTTAAAGTTGTTTAATTTTTAAAAAAAAGAATTGACCGAAAACTTTTTTTTAATGAAAAGAGATTTATGCTATTTATGTTATTTAAAATAAGTCATTATGTTAAATCAGAGACAATTGGGTATTATGGGTGGAGCTGAAGTGTTAAGATTGGGGAGAAAAATGGTCAAAAGGGCTGGTCAGCATGTGTTGCCATCTTAGTAAGAAAAATAAATAAATAACTTATATATTAAATTTAGTTTAACATAAGCACTAGTTTGAAAAAAATAAAAAAATTAAATATATGGTTTCAAAATGGGAAAAGTTATAGAGCTGGAGGAATTAAAAAAAAGTAGAGGTGTTAGAAAGGGAACATGAGAATATAAAAACATGGACGCACATATATTTTAAAAATCGCCAGTTAGTGAAAAGGAGATTTATTTGAGATGAAAATGATAATGAATATGAAGCAAAAATTTGAGCAAAGCCAGCAAGACCTAAAAAAATTGTATCAGAAACTTGAGCAAAGCCAGTTAGAACTCAAAGCAGAATTGAAGGAAGAAATTAGTCAGGTTGAAGGAGAAATTAAGGAACTCAGAGCAGAAGTAAAAGACATAAAATTTGGATTAGAATCAGATAGCATTGAAACATATAAAGTAGAAACTTATGTAGATCAAAAGGCAGAAGTTAGCATTAAGTATAGTGATAGAGAAATAAAAATAATAAAGATAGAAAGTAATGTAATAGAGTTTTCAAAATGAAGTGTTCATGTTTGTTTTAAACATAGATTTAAAATAAAAAGAAAGCATAGAAAAAAATATTCATTGTTAGGAAAAATATGGAGGTCTGTGAAGCTTAAAGGTTTTCTAATTTATAAGGCAGAAAATAGAACAAAATGAGAAAGAGATAAAGCCATAAATTTTAGTCAAGGGAGAGATGTGAGAATATGGAGTATAATTTATGTTAGTGAGTTAGTAGAAAGTTAGAAGGAACCATCTGACATAGTTTAAAAGTTAGTAAATGGGCAGAATAGCAAAGAAAATAAACACTAAAGACTGGAAATAGACTATGAGTTTAATATAATTATTCTGATGTAGGTGAAAAGCCTGAATTAGAATTTCGCTATTTACAATGATGGATTGTTTTGTCAAATAATAATGGAGGCTTCACAAAATAAAAAAAAAATTTCCCACGCAGATATTAATTAAGAAAAAGGTTTGTAAATAAATAAAAAGATCAAATAGTTAAAATAAAGTCAATAAAATCAAGTTAAATAAATAAGCGTAATATATCTGTAGTAAATAAAATAATGTTTGTAATGGTTTGAAATAATATTGTAAGATTAGATTAACCCTTAAACCGCTAATTAAATCATTGGTTGTATGAGATAAAAATCAAATCTTTTAATTGGCCAACTCACAAACTGAAGACAAAGCCTATTGTTAAAACATATTCGTCTATAATATTAAATTCAACTCAGATACGTTTATAAAAAGTATATAATTAATTCTTCAGGTCATGAAGAAAACGAAAGTTCTTTCAAAAATAAATTGCTATTTATTTATTCTAAGATATTCTATATCGGCAACATAAAAGTTATAATGTAAACAAAAAGATCGACTTTTACGTTATAGAAAAGTAAATATTTCTTTTTACTACATCTTCAATATATTTACTTAAATCTTCAATATTTTTCGAAAATAATTTTGTTTTTTTATTATTCTCTCTGAAAATTATGTTTAATTTCCATAAATATTATTTAATAATAATTTAAATCGTATTCGAAATGAAAATCTCAGCGTTTTTCTTTATTTTCTTTGATCAGGCAGTTTCTTTGTTCTTTCCAGCCAATCAGAATGTCTTTTTCGGCTGAGAGCATGCTAAGAACCAATCACAAATAATGTTCCTTCTTTGTTTAGGTTTAAAATGCGTTTTTTTTTATTTTTTACTTCTAAAATAAATCGGAAGATGTCACCATCGTACAGAACTTTTAAAAACGAATTAAATACGTATTTAACGAATTTTATCGTATAAAAACGAACTAAGTTAGAGTGATTTTAGATGTCGACGAGGAGTCTCGTCGAGCGCGGGAAAAGGGTTAATACAAATAAATATGTTAAAGTAATGTTCATATGAATTTAAAAATAATGTTGTAAGGTTAATAATATAAATGAAAGTCAATCTAAGTTGTGTTTAAGAGTGTAAGGATTTGAAATTAGAGGGAATGAGGGTAGTATAGAAATGTTTTAGATAAGGATATGTTTAAAGCTGTCAACTGGATAAATTTTAGTACCCATAACAGATTTTCAGGTATCTTTCTTCTTTTAAAATGTGCACTGGGGACAACTGGAGTATGCTACAAGTCACTTTTCAGGGAAGAATCCCCATATCTTGTACCTCGTTTTCAAAGCATAAGTCAGAAATGGACAGTTGAAAATCCCTGCCATTCACAGTGACCTTTTCTTAGTCAAAGTCCAATCAGGAGAATTGGCAGCTGAAGCTTCATTTAAAAAAGATCCATGTGTCACAAAATTAGTTTGTCCTTGTGGTCACTATCCAGGACTCAGAACATTGTAAACAATGTTTCCAGCATAGAAAGAAGAAAAGTATCATTGGAGATTTCCCTTAGTATGGAAAGTAATAGATATCAAAGGCAAACTTAGAAATAAATAAATAAATTAAGAATTAAAGTTGTCAGAGAAAAAATGGTCAATAAATGATGCATTTTACTCTCAAAGGGAGGGCAGTGTAATGTACCAATATTGAAATTGGCACATGATGATTTTGCCTAAAAAAATTATTAAATAATAAATAAGTTATAAAAATCTAAAAGGTTTCTTTAAGTAAACAAAATCAGTTTGCTGTTAAAAGTAAAATTAAAAGTTTAAGAGTTTATTACAGTTTGTTTTCAAAAAAGATATGAATCAAATAGTTTTCCATCATTAGTTTTTGAAATGAAAAGTTACAATTAATTAATCAGAAGGGGAGAGGGGTGATTCATTAGAAAAAGTCAAACTAAAAGTTTTATAAAAGGAAGTAAACAGTTTTCTTATTAGTATTCATAAAATATAAATAATTTAAAGTTTAAAAAAAATACAAATCTTTTTTCATTCAAATTAAAGAAAAAAATAATCCTAAAACTAGTAATATATGTGCGTATATATGTGCAATTGTCAATAATAGAATAAATGTATGCGTAATAAATGTTATTATAAATAAATGAAAGTTAAAGAAGATTATCATTAAAAAACACGGCAATTACAAATATAAAATAACACTTCTGCATGGCTATTACTAATTAAACAATCTTCCAAAACACATTGTCAAAGGATTATCAATGAAAATTGACAACAGATATTGCTGGATGATATAGAAAAAAAAAACACTTTGCAAGTATAAATAGTAAAATTTTATCAGATAATCAGTAAAGTTCAGAAATTAATTGAGTCAGTTAAGTCAAGAGAAAACCATCAGTTGAGTTATTTGTATCTAGAAACAAAATGCGGTGCTGAGCAGTTTTGGGAAATATATGCCTCTCCACAGTCTGATGTCTGATGAAAACAGCAAGATCTGCCCATGAAATAATGTCAGCTTAACAACTTGGAAATTTCCATCAATATCTAATTGTCTCCAATTATAATAATAATCATGAAGAA
Organism: Epiperipatus broadwayi; assembly: GCA_028023455.1. Classification (NCBI taxonomy): domain Eukaryota; kingdom Metazoa; phylum Onychophora; class Udeonychophora; order Euonychophora; family Peripatidae; genus Epiperipatus; species Epiperipatus broadwayi. Next base: position 800,512 of record JAQFVV010006470.1, on the reverse strand, counting down.
TAATGAAACTCATCAAGGAAATGTCCCAGCCAGGTGGAAGAAGCAATAAACAAGAAGAAAACAAAGTTCTAAATCCACATTCAAAATCCTGGGTAAAACATTTGCTTATTTTTGTTTATACCATAATAGCCATTGCATTAAAATTCATAAAGCCTCAAGAAACAAGTAACTTGAACTCTATAATTATGCATAAAAATGAACTATTGATGTGTGTGTTTATGAATGCTATATGATTTTATAAATGTCAAACATTATTTATGCTTTTTGTAAGATATATATTATAATGTGTTAATTTAAAATGTGCATGTGTTATATTAGTTAAAAAATTATAAAGATGTTTAAATTTAGTAAATTAGTGTTAGTTAATAAATTGTCTTTAAAATTAAACTTTATTTGTCGGTCAATTCTTTTTATCAATTCCTTCTACCAATTCTTTTATTAATTTTTCACCATTAATTATGTATAATCTGTTAGTGATTACAAATAGCTGAGCTAGCTGTAGATATTTAGGCGTTGAGTTAGTGGCCATTGCTCAAAGTGCATTATTTATTCAATCTTGAATAGATAGCTGGTGCCCATGTTTATATACAAACAAAAAAAGTCCTTTGAATGTGATGTTGAACCCAACAGCAGAGAAGAATCTATGTCCTGGAAATGTAATGCTAGTTATATATTTTATAGCTAATGTTTGGACATACATATTCTCCGAATATGTTCTTCTGTGCCTAAGAGGCCGATGTTTCGAAAGAAACATATTCGAACCCGGTACAAATATATATATATATATATATATATATATATATATATATATATATATATATATATATATATATATATATATATATATTATAACATACACTCCCAACACCACTCATATACATTACATGAGTGAAATGCCCAGGCACCAATTCTATTAACGAATAGAACAATATAACAAGATATATGATACAAAATTATTACTGAGACTCTTCATTTAATTCTATGTTCAGCTCAGCTCAGTGGGAGGCCATAGGAAGTTCGTTAGATATATAATTCTAAGTAAATGAAAGAAGAAATATTACAAAACACTAAATATAATGTAAATCCTTTTTTATTAATTAATTGCATGATAAAGAATCACAATGTTTATTTGTACAATATATTAAAATATTTTTTCAACTTAATTTCTTCCTTCATCAAAGTATAACATGCATCAGCTTGCTATAATTATATTACTAAACAATTGTATGACTTGGCATATCATAATCTAAACATCTATTAAGAAATAAACAATAAGATCTCAGGAAATTTAACAAAACACAGTTGAATTAAATAAATACATTGGCCCATAAGTTATAATTCTAACGTATGATAAAATGTAATGAAACAAATTGACTAAAATATTTTACTGTGTTTCAATAATAAGATAATGACAGAAATACAGTATTTTAATCTCATATCATCATCTAAAAATATACTAACTTGGCAACTTTTCTAATACGTTTATCCAGTGGTAAATGTTCCTTATAACGTTTGGATTAAGAAAACAATATTGTCAGACACCAGCAGATTTGAAACTATAACTCTAAAATAATAGATCTATTTTATAATGGGTTTATGAAATGTGGAGATGTGGAAATGGAAACACGAATGTACACAAGAATAACTCAAGACACAATTTTTAAGATTTTAAATAACTAAAACAAATCATTTATTACAATTAAAAAAAAATTAGTTTAACATGATATTTTTACAATAGGACTACTTGTTTTACAGATTTCAAATTATCCAATAAACTTTGAGCATCAGTTCGGAACTATCCCCATTATATGACATCATTTATACCCTTTGAAAGCAAATTAACAAAAAAACTCTAATATTCTAATTTTGCATATTTGCTTGGCTTACGTATTTCACTTAAACATAATAATATTCTAATTTTGCATATTTGATTGGCTTAAGTACTTCACTTAAACATAATTAAACATAACACTGACTAAATAATAGATTATATTATTGGCAAACTAAAATATTTTGAGAGGATATTACTATTGACTAATAAAATAAATCAAACTAAAATATTTGGCCATCAACAAAGCAACTTTTTCTAACTAATAAAACAATCATTTTTTTTAAATACATATACCTTTTCACACATAACAATGAAATCATATTCATTTTGATGGTTTGATCATTTATAATTAATTCTGTATTAAATAAATATACTGTGTTTTAAAAACAATTATTTCACATTTTAATTTCAGTAATTTTAAATCTTTATATTCGCAACATTATTCATATTATGCATGTGTGTGTGTCAAACAACAATAATAGAAAACAATTTTTTCTACAAACTCTCCATTCATCAAGGAAATATTAAATAATTACTTCATTTCAGACAATGTTGTAAGTCATCAATAAAATAAGACACTATTATTACATCAAGAATTTGACTTAGCTATTTATCTGGCCACATTTTAAATAACATGGAGCTTTACTTTCATGATTATACAGACTACACATTCCTAGGGAAATTCACATTAGGAGTAAATAAATTCTTTACCTAATACTTCTATAATAATTCATCTAATTCTAAATACACTGTTGGTGGGGAACCTTTCCTCATCACCAAGATTCTAAGAAAAACATCCCACAACTTCCTAAATATCATTTCATAATATGCATATAATATAAACTAGACTCTACTCATGGAAATTATTAAAACATACTAAATAAGCAAAATACTTTTTCCCAGAGAGGATAAGATTATGTAGAGTGTTGTGGGTTTTTTGTAAAATGATTGCCTGAACTGAGTGGAATGACAGTCCATTGAACCTGCTCAGTCATTGGATACCACATAAGCTAATAGAAATGGTCCTTCCTCTTGAGGGAAGTTCGGTGCATAATTGGTTAATTTTGTTTTGAAACTGTTTAGACATTTTTATGAATGGAAGATATTAAGAGATTTTTGGTATTATGATCATATTAAGAAGGCCAACCTTTCCATATAATGAGAGATATATGCTAGGAGCGAAGTGGTGATGGCTTCAGTTGATTGGAGGATTGCATCTTGAATCTCACTAGCCATTGCAGTCAGAGGTTTGAAGATTGGGAAACATATATATTTTTGGGGTTTTTAAAAAAAGGGGGAGTTAATTTGTTGAAATTTATTTGTAGGCCAAGTTTTGTTGTATTTCTGTTTAAGATGTTCATGAGATGGGGAAGGTACTTAATGGTGGGAAGCATGACCATGATGTCATTTATATATGAAATACATGGAAATTTTTATTGAGAGAGGGAGGAAATAATTCTGAGAGTTTTTTTATCTATATCCATCAGACGAGGGATGGTGTATGTTGAGAAGAATAGAGTTCTGAGAAGATATCCTTGAGGGATCCACTTGTATCGCATGAAATCTGGTGTGATCTTGCCATCAAGAGAGAAAAAAATTTTGGTTGTTGAGCAGATTTCTGACCATCTGAACACTCGTAAATGGAATGTCACATTCGGCCAGATTATGCAGGTGGTGTTTATCTGCACTAAATCAAATGCTGCCACAATATCCAGCTGGACAGCAATAGGTTTGGATTTATGATGTACTCTGATATAATTGAACAATGCAGTTACATTGCTCATAGCATTCGAGGTGATGATCCCTCTTTTCCATATTTGTTTGGTTAGATATGGTTAAGAGTTTGAGTTTGAATTTGATTTTTTAATAACTGACTCAATTATCTTGATAAGCATTGGGGTAATGGAAATTGGCCGGATAGTATTAATGTTGTTTAGTGTTTTGGCTTTTTTAATAAAAGGCACGAGTGCCACTGGGTAAAGATCTGTTATGTTTCTGTTGCCAGAGGCTATGTGATCAATCAATTTTAATAACTGTAACAGTAAATTGACTGAGGTGTTTGAGAAAGAATTTGGGATGCCATGAATGTCAGGATGAATGCTGTGAGAAAGGGATGTTATCTTTTTGATTTGGATTATTTTGATGCCATATTTGTCCAGGTCACCAGCATCCAAACAGCTGTTTACAGGAGGAGCCCCATCTTTGTTGCACTGATTGGAAGAATTGTTGGCTGATGTGCTGCATCATTGGAAATCCAATTAGATTGGTGCCATTAGTATTAATGGACAAGGGTGTGACTTGTTTTTTATTGTACTGCAGAGCCCATCTGAGGTAGTCTCTTATCCAGCAGTGTTGTTGTGATAAGAAACATTTGGATGTTCTGATAGTTATATAGTCTGCAATATAATTTTGCTTGCTTTTGTAGAGATTTTTTTAAGGGAGATAATTTTTTTCTGTATTTGTGAAATATTGCTGTAATGTTTGAAGTTGTATATTAATGTCTGTTAGGTCACTTAGAACGCCATTTAGTCCTTTGATTTTTCTGGTGTGGTGATTTAATATGGACTGTAGGATTCCTATGAAGGAAACCCAGCCCTCCTCAGCAGGAAGTGAAAGGGTGTTTATTTTCTGGAAATAGATGTATGACTCTGACACAATCACTTCAGTCATGTTTGATTGGGTGGTCATGCACATGATTTTCACAGGACCATCAACAGTTACAGGAACTGAAATAGGTGTAAGTTGTAAGATCAGAGCCATAGGATCGGCCAAAGCAACAGACACAAAGGCCACATCGAGATTGAAATGGAGGTCTGGAGTGTTGTAAACCAGGTCAGTAAAGAAATTTTTAGTTTTAGTATAAAATGAGTAGGCTTCAAGAAAGAAGAAGCCCTATCCACACATTAATTTTTGATTTATTAGATCGAAAAGATGATGTCAATAGTCTATTTATATAATAATTATATTGGCATCTAGGAATGAAATGCTATAACTTTTTGGTGGTGGTGACTTGTTGAGAAGAATTCCAACTCCACCTGATGATCAGTCTTATAATGATATTTAGTTTCATCCATAAGAAGTATATGAGGGGAACATAGTTAGAGCCAGTTTTAGTAGCTAGAACTCAATCAATTGAATTGATGTTGCATATCTTAATGCCAGCAATTTTACAGAACATGATACATTAATAAAAACCATCCTCAACAATGTGTATAAAATCAATGTGGGACATCACTGCATTGATGAAGCCTGATGCTTTTTGGCAATCACAGCCTTGTGACTGAGCTTGTAGTTGTATTGGGGATATATTTGTTGGTTGAGGAATTGCAACCATGAAGTCTTTGGTGACTGATGTCATAATGAATTCCATGTGAGATTCATCAGATGGATCAAATGTATCAATGTTTGTAAGATCCATGGTTTTTCTCTTTTTTCTATGGATTTGTGAAGCTTTTAGCTGGATGTATCTGAAATTTGTTTGTTAGAGGGTGGTGGTAAGTCATGTATCTGGTGGAAGCTGTCATCATCTCAGCTGATCTATCTGTGTGAATTTATTTCCTTTTATTTGCATTTTGGGTATTTGTTGTGCCATTTCTTTGAGGGATTTGAAAATTTAATATTGTTGTTTTCTTTTTCCTGTTCATTTGATAAAAGTGTTTTTTTTTAATTGTTATGAGATAATAACTATCGGGTTGAGTGTTTGATAAGTATTTTCATCTGGATGGTTATGTTTTGCAGGGAATGATGATTCAAGGACAGTTTATGGATTAATTTGCTTAGGTTTGCTAGACTTATCTAGCCTGAATGTTGATATATCAATAGTTTTAAGCTGGGTGGGATTTGTTTTGGATGGAATGTTTTGAAGTTTTCTAAGTCCATTTTCTTCATTGCCTGGGTCTTCTTTGTTGTCTGCAGATGGATTGGTCACATTGTCTTCTTTTGTAGTGAGGCTTTGACCTAATATTACTTTTCAGGAATTAGTATTGCATGTATCATCTGTTTGCTCTTGAGTATTATTAGTTTGAGTGATTGGTTTAGGAGCAATATAAGTTATTGCTTGGTTTTCTGATTCGCTGCTATTAGTATAAAAAGGGGTGTTTGTTCAATCTTGTATATTTTCATTTTGAAAGATAGGGTTGGTTGCGTAAGGGTTTGTTGGAAGATTTATTTGAATCAAATTGTCTGGTATTGTGAGGTTGCTGTTTGAATTAGTCTCATGAGGTTTTTGGCTATATATGTTATATGTGTTAATAGGTATACCAGGACATCTAAGAATTTTATTCTTTTTAATACCACAGTGTGTGCATATTCTTGATGCACAATCTGTAATGAGGTGTGTTCTTTGGAGGCAGAAGAAACATTGTGGCTGTATTCCCCTGAACATCAAAACCATAGTAGAGCCTCATTCATTAATGATAGTGGGTATGTCTGTAGGTATAGTGTTTTTCTTTAATGTAAGTGTGAAGATAACAGTATTGAACAAGATTTGTTTCTCGAAGTGAGAATTTAAGAGGTGTTAAATATGCTAACTGAACCATAATTAATCAGGATGTCTTGCAGTTCTTTTTCATTAAAGTGGGCAAGACAGTTTTAGATTCTACTGGATAGTGTAACTAGTTGGTTCATTTCTATAAAGCATAATATATAATTTCCTAAAGATCTGTAGTTATTTTTAATGTTCATTTGGCCTGCCCATGTTTTTAACTCAATGATCACATAGTCATTGGGATGATTAAGAAACTTGTGAATGTATCTGCCTAATTGCTTTTGATTAATTAGACTGTATAGTAATTCTAAATAGAAACTATATAAAGCACAATGTTGATTTGTTATGGCTAAGATTAGAGACTTATGACTGTAGAAGTTTTCAAACAATTTTTTAGAGTGTTACGTATCGTTTTGTTGAAATTGTTGTTTATTTTTGGAACATTTCAACATTAAGATCATTTATATTAATAGAGTCAATTTCCAGAGTGTTTGATTCTCATTCTAAAGGTTATTTCTATGTCTAATTCTGAGATATTTAAATATAATTCATTGAAATTATCAGCCTTAGTATTTTTAGAAATGCTCTCAGAGTTTTTAGACCTAACGATATTTGCAAACAGTGGAATTTTTTAATATTGGTATTGAGTAAATCGTTTTAGATTGTAAGTTAGATGATGTAGCAATGGATTGTTCTGTGATTTAATCGTTGTTAGTTTTATAATGAGATTTATTAGTTTTACAATTTATTTTCTTTTTTATTTTTAAATTTGCTGTTGACAAGCTCTAATGTCACAGCACTGGTTTTGTCAACTTTTGGCGAAAAATGTTTTACTTTAAAATTTTTGCTGACATCTTGTTGGTAATTTTGTTTATTATTTTCAGATATGGTTTTGAATGTATTATTGGGCAAAGAAAATTGCTTATTAGACTCTTCTGTAAAGTCTTTGGAGTGGAGATGATTGATTTTCGCTAGTATTTTTAAGGATTTCAATAGTTTCATTTGAAGAGAATTTTATGCTATTGTTTATATTAGGGGAAGGTTGAATATTTTCTAGACTAAGGCTGATATATGCAATGGTATTTTCTTTTGTTTTACTCGTTTGTGGGTTTTTATTCATTGTAGAAGTTAATTTAGATGCGTTTAAATGAGATCTGAGGATATAAGATTTACAACCGATGTCAGCATTGCTAGTTAAATGTTAAGATCTGTGCTTACATTATATTGTGTGTTACCTATTATATTGTCACTCTCCATAGACAATGATTAAAACCTGTCTTAACTTGAATTTAAAGTGTAAAGATAAGGGGACAATCACTCCTGTCTTCCTGAAATAGTGAATCGCTAAGGGACACTTTTCAAGACAAATTGTTAAGATGGCTGCCAAACGCGGAAGTCTGAAAGTTTTATATTTAAAGTTATTTGTTAGATATGTGGACAATTGTTTGTTTGTAGTTGGGAATGATAAATTGAAAGATTTTGTAAATGGATTTATTTGTTTTGATCATTTTAAAAGATACGTGTTAGAAGGAGGGGGGGTTATATTTTGTTAAGGTAAAATTTTTAGATCTTTGATGTATAATAAATGTGAAGACTATTTGTTTAGTATGCAATCATTTTGTTAAAAGTAAAGAATTAAGGTCTATAATTAAATCTGATATGCATCCGTTTGTACCTCATAAAGTACCTTCTTTAAGAAATTATTGTTATAAGAATAAAAAAACAAATAATTCTAATGGTGTAGCATTGTTTCAGAAAGCTCAATTTTATAAAGTGTATTTTAGTGTTGGCTGCTATGAAAAATTTGTTAAAAGTATTTTATTCATAGTAATATTTGTAAGGGTGTAAAGCATAAAGAAAAATAGGATCTTATTTCTTTGCCAATTACATTGTTTTCTTATAAAATTGTATGTAGTAATAGCAATTTGGTATGGAAATAAGAAAATTGCTTGGAAAATGGGTATTACTTTGAATAATTTATTAAATAATACAAAGGAAATTTTTGATCGGAGGACTATTCTTGCTGTAGTGTATTTTATCTCTTTTTGTAAGAAGATTTACATAGGTCAAAGTAGTTTGAGTTTAAATGAAAAAGTAGGGGTTTATAAAAGTAGGGTTATAAATAAATATCTTAGTTCTGTTTTGTATATACATGAAAAAAATTAGAGGCCATACTATTAATTTTCATGAAGGTAAGGTTGTGTTCTTTGAGGGAAATGAAATGAAAAGAAGAATTAAAAAATCATTATTATTGAAAATTTATTATTTGAAACAATTAAATTATTTAAGAGTTCTTTTAATATTAAGGATAGTAGGAAAGTAAATGGAACTGGAAGCAATATATGACTTAGTTTTTGTAGTTCTTTACCCTTGAGAAGTCTGCTTTTAGCGGTGAAATTATTGGTTGAGTTTTTACTTTAGTTTTTTTTTCTTTGCCAGTTTGGTTGACTTTGTTATTTGAGGTTTATATATATATATATATATATATATATATATATATATATATATATATATATATATATATATATATATATATATATATATATATATATATATATTGTAACTGAATATATGCTGTTACATTATTTTAAAATGAAAATAAAAAGATCGTAAATAAAAATAGATTTATTAAAAAGAAAAAAAACTTAAAAACTGAAAATTAAAAGTTGTTTAATATATATAGATCGCATGATGGGCAACTTTAAAAACTATTTTAAAAAAAAATAAAAATATTTGAAAGTTTTTTTTTGTAAAAAAAAGTAAAGATATAAAGATTTGATATTTTTTGAAATAGAAATAATGTTGATTTCTATAATCTTAGAAAATGGAAATGATTGTCTTATTAATTAAATGATTGTTTAAAAACAAACTGGCCCTTGAGGCATTTAAAATAAATTGAAGGGTCAGATAAGAGAGTACAAAGAAATTAAAGGACCAATGCAAACACCAGAAATGTCAGCACGGACCGTAATTGAAACACCAGAGGATTAGTGATGTCTTGCCATTTGAATCTCAAGATCTAATGATAAGAGACTAATAAAAATATAAAAGAAATTATTATTATAATTGTTATCTTAGAGCTGACTATGAATAGATTGTTATAACTAGCTATATTGCAGATTTTCACGATGTGGAAGTCTGCAATAAATTTAATTTTCCAGACAAACCAGCTGAGGCTTCTTGATGACAGTTCCTGACCAAATGCATGGCAAGTCACAGTTTCATTTCAAAGAAGGACAAAATCTACGAAAGTGATCATGAAGATGGACTTCTCAATCTATTAAAACCGTAAAGTATGAACTATTGTGTCTATCTAATAACTTTCCTAAAATCTCAAGTAATTAATAACTGAAAATAAGAACTCTTATCTGACTTAAAGAATGCAAATTCAATTATTGATATTTTTATGTAGATGTTTAAGCAATCATTTCCATTTCATTTGTGTGTGTGTGTATTATGTTTTAACTAAAATGTATTAAATTTAAAGTTGGGCGTAGATAGCTGCATGGTTAAAGATTAATAACTATGTTTAAATTCGTTTATGTTTAATTTAAGAGATTTTAATTTCAGGCTATTTGTTTTGTGGTTGTGTCAGTGCTAGTGGAGAGATATATAGACATTTATATTAATGTAATGTGAAGCATGTTTAGTATACAGGGCAATGTGCCTACCTGAATGCATGACCCCAAAGAGGCAGTCATACTGTTGCAATGGTTGCAGATGTATTTCCTGCACCATTAACCCCTTCTAGCTCTATGGACACGGATTTATAAGTCGGCAGAAAGACCGCTCTCCCCCATACGTAGCACTCTTTAAATATATATATATATATATATATATATATATATATATATATATATATACATAATTCCTTAGTCTGACAGATGCACTTTCCTGTTCTAGACACGGATCATTTCCTTCAAATAATATCATGCTGTCAGATGCACATTTCTGTCTGCATGATTTTATGCTAGCATCTTCATATTGCATTGATTGCTACTATATATCTGGAGGCAGGCATTGGGTTGACTACGAACTTTTAGACTGAGATTGAATGAATGTTTTGATAAGTTTTTAAGTGAAAAAAAAATCTATGTAGACTATCTATGCTCGACATGCTAAAGTAAAATATAATTTAAATATCCATCTGTGCGATCTATTTAAAATAGTAATTTAAATTTAAAAAAAAATATATTAATGTTAAAACCTAAAAATAAATTTATTCCTCAATTTTAAATGTGCGTTAATAAAAATCTATTTGTGTGTTAAGTGCTGGCAGTGGCTTCTTTTATTTTATTGTTCTAAATATTTAATATATACTTTGAGAATAGAAGCCTATTGAAACTTATAAATGTTTAAAATCTCTGCTACTCTATGAGCTAGAGACCTTGGGCAAACAGTCAGAATAATATATATATAAGAAAATTTTTTGAATCTTAACTTACATATCTGCCTACTATATACATTTTTCTAGGTTCAAATGCCTAGATGGTGCCCGTGTAGTGCGGATACATTTAAGGCTCTTTTCATTGACTGTTAAAATGGCCTTCAATTTTAAATCCCAATGTGGCACGATCTTTATTAAACAACGAGTGCCCTGACAATGTTAAAAATAAATCATGCCAGTAAGATTTTTGTTTAAAAAATGAGTATATATATATATATTTGTGTATTAATGTAATGTTATAGTCTGATATTTAATAAACCACGAGTACCTATGAAACCAGTAATATTTTTTTGAAATAAGTATATATTTTTTGTATTAACGTATAGTTATAGTCCGATATTTAATAAACCACGAGTACCTTGAAAATGAAGCTGTAATATTTTTTCTGAAATCAGAATATATTGGTTGTATTATATAAAGTTATGAATTTTGTGTAAAAAGTACTGCCAGTAAGAAAATTGTGTATATGTAGAAATAAATGGGAGGAATAAAATGTAGCAATTAATATAAATCCTAATTTAATTTTAAAAAAAATCTAAAATCACGTAACTTCTTTGACTTGCCTAAGTTAATAATGAAATGTAGGGAAAAGGGAACACTTGAGGGAGGAGGTGTAATCTCAGCTAGGGTGAAAAGGAAAGAATAGTCAGCATTTTTTTTCTTCTAATTACTAACAAAGTTATGTCCTTTCATTAATAACCAAATTTTGTCCTTTAAAAAAAAATTTAGTTAATCAATATTTGTAACGTCATTACTACCACTAAGTAAATTCTTTTTTTTTAATGTTTTTGTTTTTGAGGAAGTTTACTAATATGTAATGGAATATATGCTGTTACATTATTTTAAAATGAAAATAAAAAGATCGTAAATAAAAATTGATTTATTAAAAAGAAAAAAACTTAAAAACTGAAAATTAAAAGTTGTTTACTATATATAGATCGCATGATGGGCAACTTTAAAAACTATTTAAAAAAAAAAAAAAAATATTTGAAAGTTTTTTTTTTTTTTTTGTAAAAAAAGTAAAGATATAAAGATTTGATATTTTTGGAAATAGAAATAATGTTGATTTCTATAATCTTAGAAAATGGAAATGATTGTCTTATTAATTAAATGATTGTTTAAAAACAAACTGGCCCTTGAGACATTTAAAATAAATTAAAGGGTCAGCTAAGAGAGTACAAAGAAATTAAAGGACCAATGCAAACACCAGAAATGTCAGCTCGGACTGTAATTGAAACACCAGAGGATTAGTGACGTCTTGCCGTTTGAATCTCAATATCTAATGATAAGAGACTAATAAAAATATAAAAGAAATTATTATTATAATTTTTATCTTAGAGGTGACTATGAATAGATCGTTATAACTAGCTATATTGCAGATTTTCACGATGTGGAAGTCTGCAATAAATTTAATTTTCCAGACAAACCAGCTGAGGCCTCTGGATGACAGTTCCTGACCAAATGCATGGCAAGTCACAGTTTCATTTCAAAAAAGGACAAAATCTAAGAAAGTGATCACGAAGATGGACTTCTCAATCTATTAAAACCATAAAGTATGAACTATTGTGTCTATCTAATAACTTTCCTAAAATTGCAAGTAATTAATAACTGAAAATAAGAACTCTTATCTGACTTAAAGAATGCAAATTCAATTATTGACATTTTTTATGTAGATGTTTAAGCAATCTATTCCATTTCATTTTTTTGTGTGTGTATTATGTTTTAGCTAAAATGTATTAAATTTACAGTTGGGTGTAGATAGCTGCATGGATAAAGATTAATCACTATGTTGAAATTCGTTTATGTTTAATTTAAGGGATTTTAATTTCAGGCTATTTGTTTCGTGGTTGTGTCAGTGCTACTGGAGCAATATATAGATGTTTATATTAATGTAATGTGAAGTGTGTTTAGCATACAGGGCAACGTACCCACCTGAATGCATGACCCCAAAGTGGCAGTCATACCATTGCAATGGTTTCAGATATATTTCCTGCACCATTAACCCCTTCTAGCTCTATGGACAGGGATTTATAAGTCAGCAAAAAGACCACTCTCTCCCATACGTAGCACTCTTTATATATATATATATATACACGATTCCTTAGTCTGACAGATGCACTTTCCTGTTCTAGACACGGATCATTTCCTTCAAATAATATCACGCTGTCAGTAGCACATTTCTGTCTGCGTGATTTTATGCTAGCATCTTCATATTGCATTGATTGCTACTATATATCTGGAGGCAGGCATTGGGTTGACTACGAACTTTTAATCTGAGATTGAATGAATGTTTTGATAAGTTTTAAGTGAAAAAAAATCTATGTGGACTATCTATGCTCGACATGCTAAAGTAAAATATAATTTAAATATCCATCTGTGCGATCTATTTAAAATAGTAATTTAAATTTAAAAAAAAAATATTAATGTTAAAACCTAAAAAATAAATTTATTCCTCAATTTTAAATGTGCGTTAATAAAAATCTATTCGTGTGTTAATTACTGGCAGTGGCTTCTTTTATTTTATTGTTCTAAATATTTAATATATACTTTGAGAATAGAAATCTATTGAAACTTATAAATGTTTAAAATCTCTGCTACTCTATGAGCTAGTGACCTTGGGCAAACGGTCAGAATAATATATATATATATATAAGAAAATTTTTTGAATCTTAACTTACGTATCTGCCTACTATATAAATTGTTTTAGGTTCAAATGCCTAGATGGGACCCGTGTAGTGCGGATATGTTTAACGCTCTTTTCACTGACTGTTAATATATATATATATATGAAGCAGTCGACCTGATATTCAGATCAAGGTCCACAGCTTACTCAGAATCCCCCACTACCAAACCATATTCAAACTCCATCCTTACACATATATATGTATTTATTAATACATATATTTTTTTCTTCTTGCATAGCTTTTAAAATACTTAATGTCTATATATATATATATATATTGTAGATATATATGACTCATTTCACCCACATACATATTATTCAATTAAAAAAGAATTAGTTTATAGATATAGATTTATGTGTGTATTTATTATTATATAGTCTATATAAATACTTAATAAATAAGCAGTTGTAGAGAGAGACGGTAATAATATTTAATATTGATTTATTATATTTTTTATTGAATAATGTGTTAAATTATTTAACTTTCGTTTTATTAAAATAAAGTAGATCAGAAAGAAAGTATAAAATAAGGTGATCAGATCAAGATTAGGAGATAAAAAAAATTTACACGTGCAAAAGAGTGTGAAAGAATGAAAATGTCTTTATAAACACAAAAACGCCTTTACACCTATTTCTGATAACTATAGATTGCCAGCATTGTTGTATTGTTTTTATCTGTATCTAAGATTATTTTTTTATTAAAAAGAGAGAGGTGCTTTGAGGAAATAAAAGGTGATTATTAATTTTCTTGTAAAATTGTGACAGACCATCAAAGTTGAGAAGCCTTGATTTTTTGTTTCAAGATAAGAGATTTCCAGGTGGTCAGTTTCTTTGACCAAAGATTGGCAATATAAACGAATGAAATAATATTGAGAGATCATTCAGTCAGTATTATTAATCAGAGATGTAATGACTCAGTTTTTACCTTATTATTAAACAGAAATGTTTAAAGATCACTCAGTCATTATTATTAAAAAGAGATGTAACAATCAGTTTTTTTTTTTAATGTTGGAAAAAGAAAGTGAGCAATTTGATTTTTTTCCCTCTTTAAAAATTGAAAAAGAAAGGAAATGACTCTTTTTTTAAAGCCAGTATAGACGAAGATGTGCATCTATATAAGTAATTTCCAGCAATATTAAGATAAAAAAGAAAGAATGGAACACAATTGAATTACTTGAAAGAAATTATTAACAATTTTATAAAAATGATATTAATACATATTGCTGTGCATAATACCATGAATTTGCATTGCTAAAACTATTTTTTCTGCTTCCTGGAATAATACAGAATGGGTTAAAATCACTAATCTACTGGGGACTCATATACCAATCAAATAATAACCAACAAAATGATAGAGTTTGAAGCCAACCACACAAGTATATGAAATGCTTATTTTCTGGCTCCTGGTCTATTCTAGGCTCATTACCTTTGGATGGATGGAGAAAGGGAGAGAAGAGGAAAAGAAAATGTATAAAAGCCATATATAGCCAAATTTGAAGCTATGAATCAATTTTTTGTTAAAGTTTTCCTCAGTCATCTAAAGTGTCTAAAATGATTTTTTTTTTAAAATGGGAAAGACAAGAAAATCCACCAGTTCATACCTATCTAAAAGTATTTCTAATAACTCTTTTTGACATGGTAGAATGAATCCAATCAATGAATTCAGCATTATCAAAAGTATCAACAATAAATAATTTTAAAATTGAAGAAATAAGCAGGTCAATTAATTCACATTTATCTTAACGTATCTGCAAGACCTTTCTTTTTTAAATGGAGCAAAGACAAGCAGTCTGAAAATTCAAACTCAGGACATTTATAAGAAGTGAAAGAGATCGGGTAACTATGAACTTTCGTTAACAGATCTTTTATTATTGCTTATTAAAAGTAAACCTTAATTTATTGTTCAAAGCGTTATTTTTTTTCTTTTGATACAGAAACATTAAGGGCTTTTTTATCTATAGTTATTCTCAATATCACATAACGTAACACAAATACAGTTTAAATCTTTAAACTTAAATGTTCATTATTTTTTTTATTATATTGTAATATTGAAATGTTTTTTTAATTGTTCTTCAGTTGTTATGATAATAAGCAACCTATAAATATATGCATTTATAATGTTTTTTTTTATTTTATCTTGTTGCATATTAAAATTGATATAATGTATTTTATTTTATTTTACTAAAAGGTTGCACGAATATTTTTTATATATATGTAATTTATGTATTAATCTCTAATATAGGGGTATACGTTTTAAACATATATGTTAGCAGAACCGAATGTGTGTGCATGTGTAATTGCTTATACAAACATGTCAAAAGAATAGGTTGTACCTAGTTAGTTTAAATATAGTAAATTATAAAGCAGGAATCACATTTGAATGGAAGTGAAATAAAACACACAAGTTACATATGAAATTTATTTTTATAATATAATAAGTTAGGAAAGTCTTAAGTAAGCATTCCAAGAAATATATATTTTTTTTTAAATGTCATTTTAAGCCAGCTTATTTTAAAATATCCAAAATGACAAACTTATATATTAGATTTATTTGGTTGTGCTTATATAAATTTTTTGTATTAGTTTTGTATTGAATTAATGTAATAATAAGCCATTTATCTAATTATTAATTTGATTTTAAAGAAAGAAAGAGTAATAGTATTAATCAAATATAATTATATATTTTAATTGGTTTCCGAGTTCTTATTAAAATATTATGTTTTCTTGTCTTAATTCTATGGTTTTAAATTATCATCATCATCATCGCTCACAGATATTAAGAATCATCATTCGTAAATATTGAGCAATCACTTGCTAATATTAAGCGCTCGCAAAATGTTAAGTAAACTAGATGTTGATTTACATTTAGGTATTTAAGGGTTAAGCTTGATAATAACCAAATTTTAATAATTATAGTTCAATAGTAGAAAAGCTAAAATTGGGTTGTGTCCATAAGTTTTGATCATCCTCATCAAAAATGGATATCATATTAATGATTAAAATGTTTCAAATAATACTATACAAGAGTTATGATTGCCATCATCATCATTAATAAATTATAATCATTAAATCTAATGTTTAGCATAATTAATATATGTAGTAAATAAAGATTTATAGAAAGATGAATATCATGCATAGAGATTCATGAGGATCATTAATCATCACTAGAATTATTAAATCCTGGTTTTAACTATAAAAGTATTTTAGTAAATAACTATAAACTTATATAAATGCTAGTAAATGTAATATTTAAATCTTAGTTTGAAATAGGATAATTTTTAATAAATGCATGTGAGTTTATAAAGATTAATTTATTGTTGTGAGTTTATTAATAAGCTATGGCTAGTATCATCATCATTATTATTATCATTATTATTATGATATCACTATTATTATCATCCATCATTATTATCATCATCATTATCACCTTTATATTGTGATAAATAATCTAGTTAAATGGCCGTCAATATTAATAATGTTTTTCACGATGCTTGTTTAGAAGCCATTAATAAGATGATACTTGTCTGTTCATCAATATACATAAAATGAGCCAGCAATGTCTAGAAGAGTCTTTGATCTATAATATAAATTTTAGTAATATTGGGATCTTGTAATTTTATCGATATAGATAAAATGTAAGAATGTCATTTTTTCATTAGTCATCCAAGTCATGTGTGATAAAAATGTACCAAATGAGTTTGAACTCAGTACACTCTAAACAGATATTTATCTAGATTTAAAACAATCTAGTGGTGCTCGTGGGAAAACACATATACTTAGCTAAACTGAATAAAGAGTGATATAATCCCTTTTCAACTTCATAATATTAACTTTATATAATATATATTTTATAAGTTGTCATGAATAGCACCAGTGTGTGCATGTGACCATGAATGGTCTTATATGGTTGGAAAGAAGAATAGGAAGGATTATTTGTTAAAAGAACCTTAGTATGGGAGATAAGCATAATGCAATCCAGGAATCTCAAAGTGAGTAATTTTATTCAGTTGCTATATTTAATATTTTTTTTATTTGATGACAATGGCCAGTATGTGTTATTGTTCAAATGACATCCCCACTATTTAGATATTATTAAATCTTTAACGATGATAGTTTTAATTGTCCTTGTTGTTACTTCATATGAAGAAATGAGATAACTTATTGATTTTATTACTAATGTGAAAGAATTAATGTTTAGGATAGTTGCAATCGGGCTATAATGTTATATTTAACTAATTAGAAATAGACACCCAGATAGAGCATGATATGCATATATTCTTATTTATATGTAAGCATAATCCTTATTTATTATAAATTGTATTTTGGCTAACATAGTGAATTCATTTCTCATTTAGTTTACTTGGTTACAAATGATGAACTGCTGCAGCATATCATTATCTTGTTTAGTGTTTGGTTATTGAATTATGGCAACTATCATTTCATCACTTATCTATTTATCTATACTGTGACAATGTTTACTTACTGTTACAAATAACAGATTAGATAAACATATATGTTAATAATGGATCATTTTCTATCAATTTATTATTATTTATGTATATGGAGTATCTGAATTAAGTTCAGGCCCATATGATTTTTTCAGTTGGAGAGCTGACTTTAAAGACATGTAGATGTCTAAAAGTTTCAGATCTTCTTCTAACAATTATCTTTTAGATAAATGCTTTGCTTGAGTTGGTTTTTTAGATCTAATGTCCCAACTCCTCACTGAAGAGACCCATAGGTCGAAACCGGTCTGGGGATGGGGACAATCCAAGATAAAAATGATTTGAATGCCTTCTCTTGTAGTAGCATTTATCATAAAAAAAAAAGCTTGTTTAGAGCTATTAGCACTTTCTTAATTTTACATATTTGTAAGTGCAAGCTATATATAAGTCATGTGACATCTGACTTGTTATTATTACTATTATTATTTTGCTGTTGTGGCTTTGGCTAAATTAAAGAGCTAAGCCTACTAATATATGGAGTATCTGAATTAAGTTCAGGCCCATACGATTTTTTCAGTTGGAGAGCTGACTTTAAAGACATGTAGATGTCTAAAAGTTTCAGATCTTCTTCTAACAATTATCTTTTAGATAAATGCTTTGCTTGAGTTGGTTTTTTAGATCTAATGTCCCAACTCCTCACTGAAGAGACCCATAGGTCGAAACCGGTCTGGGGCTGGGGACAATCCAAGATAAAAATGATTTGAATGCCTTCTCTTGTAGTAGCATTTATCATAAATAAAAAAAAAAAAAGCTTGTTTAGAGCTATTAGCACGCTCTTAATTTTATATATATATATATATATATATATATGTAAATAATTAATCAATGTCTGTATTCCAATTATAATAAAATATATATAATTATTCAAAACAATACAATAATTAATACAGTAAAACAATATTATAAAAAACCAAATATATACCAATTTATTAGAAGTACTTTCAACTATCCATGTAGTCATTGTCAACTAGATTCAAATTGTATTAGAAAAAACCGTTACAAATGTAAACAAAAAGTAATACGTCATACATCAATTTTCCCACAATTCATTAATTTTTATATTGGTGGCCTGTCTGTTTATTAACTGTTGCTTTTAACTTTTTATTAACATAGCTTCTTTAATTTTGCGTTTATTATTATTTCTTTCAATACACAAAATCTTAACTTTATTAAAATCAAAATCAAAACCATAATTACATGTTACATTATGATCAAAAAATACTGATGGTGATACATCATCATTTCTAACATTCTCTTGTCTTGATTTTTGCACTCATTTGTATAACAACAAATTCTCCTTTGATCTTTTCTCCAATGTACATCATATTCCTTTTTGTTTACATTTGTAACGGTTTTTTCTAATACAATTTGAATCTAGTTGACAATGACTATATAGATAGTTGAAAGTCCTTCTATTAAATTGGTATATGTTTGTTTTTTTTTTTTAAATATTGTTTTACTGTATTAATTATTGTATCGTTTTGAATAATTATATATATATATACATCAAGTATTTTAATAGCTATGCAATAAGAATATATATATATATATATATATATATATATATATATATATATATATATATATATATATATATATATATATATATATATATATATATATATATATATATATAACTTTTAATAAATAAATATTTGTTTTTATTTTAATATGTATGCATGTGTAATGGATGTGTATATATTATATGTAAGGTGAGATTACTTTTAAAAAGTGTATAATAAAAAATGTATTATATTAATATGTATTTTATAATTATATTTGTAATTTATCATTTATTTTTGTCATGGTAGTCTGAAAATAAAGTTATGCAATCCTATTTAATTTCTTGAACACAATTAAGACAATTGGCCTGAGACCCATTAGTCCCAATTAAAATATTACAATTTTATAACAATAATGTAAATTCCATTGGTGGAAAATCTGTCCACTTCAAATTTGTTTTAAAATCTTAGATCACATTTTAAAATTGAAATAATCATACAAATATCTAAACCATTATACAATTGCAAATATCCAGTAAAGACCTCTATTTAAAAGTCTATATCTCAATAATAGCGAACTTTAAAATTATACCAATTTGAAGTTGTATGCTAAATGATGTTAACTATTGAAATACAAACTAAGTCAAACACAGAGCATGACATTTTTAAATAAGCAGTATTAGCAAACTTTAAAATGCTCTGTGTTTGGGTTAGTTTGTATTTCATTATAAACATTGTTTAGCATACAACTTCAAAGTGTTATCATTTTGATATTTGCTATTATTGAGATATAAACTTTTAAATAGAGGTCGTTACTCGATATCTGCAATTGTATAATGGTTTAGATATGATTATTTCAGTTAGTGTTAACTGAACTTTATTTTCATGTATATATATATATATAGTAATCAGTTGGGTTATAAACACACAATAATATATATATATATATATATATATATATATATATATATATATATATATATATATATATATATATATATATATATATATATATATATATATATATATATATATATATATATATATATATATATAAAAGTTGAAAGGAAAACTTTGAAACAAACACAGACAAAAATTATAATACATATTTTCTATATTGATTGAAATAAAAAAGAAAACTCTGATTTAAACTATTGTTTTATAAATTAAACTTTTAAAAGGTCTGAATATATATATATGAAAAACAAAAAAAACAAGTTAAACTTGCTAACGCTTGTATTTATGACAATAGATGACGTTCTACCAAAAACACAGGTGGAACTAAAGAAATAGATAGTTAATGCTTGCTCTGACGTTTCTGTAAACAAACATATGCTTGACGGTGTTTTTGGTAGAATGCCATCTATTGTCATATATATATATATATATATTATAAATCAATGTCTGTATTTCTTCAAAATAATATATGCAAATTTACAAATAAATATTTAAAAATACAGTATTTAAAAGCTTATAAATATATATATATATATATATATATATATATATATATATATATATATGTATAACAGTCACTTAGGAGCGCTTTCAATTAACTTGTATTTTTAAATATTTATTTGTAAATTTGCATATATATATATTATTCTGATTGTGAAATGTAAAAACACAGAACTTATTTTTTAATTAATTAAAACATGTATGTAGATTCAAAGGTATTATAGAAATAAAAATAAAACTCTATTTTCAATCAAGGTGTTGTCATCACCTCAGATGATTTTATAAAAAGACTGATAAAAAATATCAGTTAATTTTTGCTTGCAGTTTTGTAAGAGTTGGTCAGAGGAATTTGGTTATAATATTATAAATGATGGCCAACTAGACCAACTGCAAAATTTGACTTTATTTTTTAGTGGAGTGGTTAGCAAAATAGCTAGCTGTGTTAGAGACAGCTGCTATGAAGATCTAAGGGAGCATCAGTCCAGTTGCTATCCTACAGTTTACAGCAGAGTTTTGGTTCCTGTGGTCATGATCATATCAAATGGATCAACTATTTGCTTAAATATATTCTAGAAGACAGCGTACCAAACCCAGACAGAAGGAAGCTTATGGCATGCTAACAAATCATCTGAATTGCAACTTTTCCTTATGCTGACAATTGCTTGGACTACAGAAGGAAGCTCATGGGGTGCCTACAAATTACTTCAATACCTATTCCTGATGATGACAACAAACATGGATTATATTTTTCTGTTGGACTAAAAACCAAGCTTACCAAGAGAAAACTTGAAAAAATCGGTGTACTTATGCTGCTGTTTATCTATACACATAGAGAATCACAGATAACACTTCACACACACATACACACACACACACATATATATATATATATATATATATATATATATATATATATATATATATATATATATATATATATATATATATAGTGAGTTATTTTATTTTATATTCCTTAAAAAGACTTTTTAAATTATAAATTAATAACTTAAAGCAAAACAAGAAAATAATTTGTTTGAGTCAAAGATCTTAAAAATGGTTTGATATTTATTTTTGAAGAAATTGTTTTGGTAATTCTTTTAAAAAAGACATTAAAAGAAGAATGTATAACTTAAATGCAAGCTTAATTTTGTTTGAATTAAAATAAAAAAAAAATGTTAACCTTTATGAAAAAATTAAACAACATGATTATATATACTTCAATATTGAATTAATTATGAAAAATATAATATTATTGTAAATAACTGAAGTAGATAAAAGTCAGTTTGCATATGTATGAACACACTCATATAAGTCAAATTTTAATCATTTATTGTATAACCATTGAAATATGTCCATTTCTCAAATGTAATGCACTCTGTACACATTTATATATCAAAACCCATTTATGTAAAAATTGATGTCAGTTATTATTTTGAGAAAAGTGAGTTTGTGTTAATATATTAGTTGTAGATTAGAAATTGCCCCTTTGTGCACACATATATGTAAATCAATGTAATAATTTGAATGTTGAATACTAATTACTTAAATTGCAATGTGATTATTTGACTTTTGTATTGTAATCAAAATCAGAAAGCCTATATGTGTGTAATTTTATTTATATAAGACTTTAAATTTACTCTTTGTTAATAATAAACTTGTATTTAAGTGTAAAAATTGTATTAAATCATCATTTTTAGTCACATAACAGTAATAGAGCTTATGTTCTCTGAGCTATTTTCATGCTCAGCATAATAATATAAATGGGAATGGGTAGTTAGTGCTTTTGGGGCATCCAAAGATGATCAATTATCATCCTTGTTGGCACAAAAGAGAGTACTCTTTATAGCTCACACACTATATTTTATATTAGCATTACTAGGAGTTAAGTTTATAGTTGGCCAATACAAGTATCCTGATCACAGATGATGATCAGTCTGTCTTAAATTTCCCAGCATTATTGTTTTGATCTCTGATTATTGGGTATTTTAATGGATGGGCACTAAGCTGGTGCATCCAAGTTATTGTTACATAATTGTCCAACATGTCAAAGGCTCAGTAGTTAGCCTGGTCTACACAAGACCCATTTCCAATCCAGTCACAAGATTGACTATTCGTATATTGCGCTGATTTGTTTATTCCCATTGATGATGATGAATGGTATTTTACTTATACTAATATTTACTTTATAATGCTGGTTGATAAATAATTATGCTTTTACTTTATTTTCTGATCTCTCAATGATCTCATAAACATTTTTGATCTCATGCTCCTTTTAATATACTATATCACTAATAGATAATTTTTCAAATTATTGATATTTGTATTTCATTAAATGTACTGTGAGTGATGCTGATTTTCCACCACCCAGTTCAATCTCATTTATTTTAATTATGTACCCCCATCCCTTACAATATATATATATATATATATATATATATATATATATATATATATATATATATATATATATATCTGGAACCGAGTGTAACTATGAAATCATAATGCCTACCAGAGGTCATCATCCATGCTTATTACTATAGAATATAATGAAGAAAGTAATTAAATTTTCTCAAAAAATAATATCCAATTCGATTTATTCTAGTCTTAATTTTAAATTTAATAACAATTATATAAATACTTTTGTGATAAGTTGTTATTGCTTAACTAAATAATATAGAAAATTTTCTTCCACAATTTTATATAGAGATATGATCTCAAGTGGTAATTACCAGAATGTAATGTATATTATTAAATATAACTGACTCACAATACATTATTATATGGTGAGGAGAACTCATAATTTATGTTTATCAAATAAGATTATTATTTAATTTAAAGTAGAATAAAAGAAATGTTATAAATCCTTTCCATTTAACCCAGCTACTATTATTTTTGTTCTCAGCGTCTATCATTTCTAATAGTCACGAATATATAACCCTAAATATATGTGTTATGTTCTTCTTTATAATTTCTTAACTGACAACTTATAATCTTATTTCATTAAACACACATATATGACTTTCAACTAACTATAGATTCATCATCATTATCATAATAGTATTTCCCAATTTTAATACTTACACTACTTAACTTCCAAGCTAGCTCTCTTGAATTTAATAATCAGAGCGCTAAAATTTCTCAATGTCTTCATCTTCCAATGAGTAGCAATTATTAATGATTACATTACAATGGATATAATCCCAAAACTTGCTAAATTAAATTTTAATGTGAGTTTACAAGTGGGAATCATATTAAATACTGAAGGTAGGAAAATATTAATTATTATACGTGTATCTTTGAAGACTCTTGCAATGTTATATTGCAGAGGCTATTACAATATGGAGAAACAGCTATTTTTAGACCCATATAGCTATCTGGTTTGTAAAGCTGGATTGGAAGACATTTATGTGTCTGAAAATTTTAGGCTTTTAAATTGATAGAAATTTTTTTTAAATGCTGACTTTTGAGTTAGTAGTTTAGATCTAGTTTCTAGTATCTCAGCACTCCACTGAGGTGAACCATAAGCTCACAACAAATTGGTCTGGAGATAGAAACTTTCTGATAGAAATTTTGAATTCTATCACTTTCGGCACTTATAAAATAAGGCTTGATTTGAACTATTGGTAATCCCCATCTAGTAATCATTTAAATGCAAGCTTAAAAGCAAGTTACAAAAATATGACTTGTTTTAGTAATTATTATAAGTGTTTATTTGAAGGCTTTTGCAATGCTATATTGCAGAGGCTTTTACTATATGGTGAAACTGGACTGAATTCAGAACCATATAGCTATCTGGTTTTTGATGCTGGATTTGAAGACATTTACATGTCTGAAAATTCCAGGCTTTCAAATTGATATTAACATGTTTTATAAGGGCTGACTTTTGAGTTAGTATTTAGATCTAGTTAATAAAGTACAGCACTCCAGTGAGGTGAGTCATAAGCTTGAATGCAATCGGTCTGGAAATAGGGATTTTCCGGTAAAGATTTTGAATTTTTTTCTCTTTTGGCACTTATAAAATAAAGCTTGATTTGAGCTATTTGTAAGCTCCATCTAGTGATCTTTATATATATATTTATATATATATATATATATATATATATATATATATATATATATATATATATATATATATATATATATATATATATATATATATATATATATATATATATATATATATTGAATCAGATATCAACTGTTTCAAAAGTTTTTATACATAAGTAGAACTAACTTTTGGTTTTTATTAGATTTTATCATAAGCTATTTTTAAATAAAATGTTTATAAGAGTACGTGTCCTTTACACATACTCATTTATATTTAAAATAGGTCATTTAATTTATTTATAGAATTGATTTTAAAATAGTTTTCTTTCACTGCTTGTTTCTAATCAATTTCATTAAAAGCAAGCAAAATTGTTAATTACACTTCTGTCTCTTTTATTCATTTCTGTGTTCATTCTAAAAGGAAAGATTTAATTTTGTTTTGCTGTTTTTGTTAAAATAATCCCTGGTTAGAATCTTTCATTAGATTGAGCAGGAGATTGAGATTTGGCCCTAAGGTGTAGAATTTGACAAGGAATGTTTTCACGGGAAATGTAGTGAGATAAATAACCCGGCCAATTTTAGAAAAAAGTGTTTTATTTTTGGCTGCAACAAGCTAGTCCAAAGATTCAATTCAACCTTTGCCCCTTCACCAGTTCAGAAATTCAATTTTTTCAAACAAAAATTGCAGTAGTTAAACCATTTTATTTTCATCAATATTTCAAATACTGTACATTTTATGCTAACTTAAACCAAGATGAACCCACGCTTTCCAGCATTGTTTATTCAGTCATGTGATAAAAGTGTAAAATGAACAGATTCACCGCTTTCTGTTGTCTAACTATGGTTCACCTGAAATATAATCTGAAATAAAAGTGTGCTCTCTATGCAAACATTGCATTAATGTAAGGTAAATATTTCCTTTTATTATTTCCAGGGTAAATTATTTTAGTTAAATCTCCACTCTATTTTAAACATAAGTCTGTATTCTTTATCATTTTTAACTTCATATGTATTAGTTGTATTTGTTTTTCATTGTATTTTGCTGTGTGTCTTGGAATCTTAGTTTTAAGAATCCATGTTTGCTTTGAATTTTATTTATCAGAGCATGTATTCAGAACTGTGTAGATTTATTTGTAATTATAATTAGTTCACTTTCTTGAAATACTTGTGGAGATGCAACTGCTTTTTTAATTATTTACTGGACTCCTACTGAGACCATTAATTATTATTCTTAGATTAGTTTTCACCAATCGTTTGTTTGGAGATTTGGCAGTTTTAAATGCTGTTGTCCTTTCATTCTAGATTTGGTATTGTATTAATTAAAAATATTTATGTCAGAATATTTTCTTAGTTTGTTGTTCATTAAATTGAAGACATAAATTTCCTCCCTTTTGTAATTTATATTCTGACACATTAATCATTTTTTTTGGGGGGGGGGGTAAATCAGTCGTATTGGCTTTAAACATAGTATAATATACAGCTTCTACTGGCATATGACATTCTTATTCCAAACACATTTTACACCTAAGAAATGTTCACCAGCACTAATTTTGTTGATTTAGTTCAACAACATTTTGTTTTCATATCTGTGAATGGAAACAGTGTTGTGGTGAATGATATGCTGAAAGAAATTCATTCTCTCTTTTTCTAATTCTCAATTAGAAGATCAGTCTGTTTGCCATGACATTGAATTTTAGTCTTTCTCATACATGCCAATAATAACCCTATTACTTGTGTTATAAACTTTTATTTCATAATTTATATTTCTACCACATAAAATTTTAAAATGAGTTTAAACTTAATTTGGCTGATCTTTGTTTAGGGTTTTATTTCTCAATTGTCTAAACAATATTTAAGATTTCTTGTTTCTCCATGAGTTTAGTTTGGCCCATTCAGCTTTGCATATCCTGTCCACCCTTAAAATAAATGTTTAGTTCTGATTTTCAGATTAGGGATGCTCTTGTGGTCAGTATATGCCAAAGAAAAATTTTGTCTTCCGATACATAGCTATAATAATTTTATCACAAACAACTTAGGGCTTCCAGTTTTCAAGCTCATGTGAGATATTTTCAGACAATTGAGAAATATTTTAGGTTTAAGAATCAAGAATTAGTAATTGGTGTTCATTTTGTTAATTATTGCATGTATTGTTGGAGCAGTTTGATAGAATGTGGTTCATCTTCTTATATGAAATAATTTAGAAACAATAAATAGCGTTTTTTTTTTTAAAAAAAATTCTTTTGGAGGTAAATTAATTTGAGAAAAAAGTGTTAAATTTAGTTAGTTGTCTTCTTTAATATAAATAATTAATAAACAGTAAATAGTGTTTTATTTGCTAGTATATTTTTTTTAAAAAAGATAAAAATTGCGAGTTCAGTCTTGTGTAAAAATGGAAATCAAAGAAGGATGTGACAGGGAAGCAGATTTATAAGAAAGACCTGTTTTATTCAATATCCCTCAAATTGTAGAATAGCTAGAAACTGAGACACTAAGGATAATGATGATGATGAAAAAATGCATCAATAAATAAAGGTAGAAAATAGAGAAATGAATAAACAAATAAAGGAAAAAATTAGTGATTTCAAGAAAAGTCAGCAACCAATGCTGGCAGAATTCAAAGCAGAAATATATTAAGATAAAAGAGAATATAATCAAGAAAGAATGAAGAAATTAGGAAGTGAAATGCAGAAATTATTAAAGAAATGAAGACAGTGAGGGGTGAAATAATGGGAGAAGCAGAGGTAAATCAGGGGGATATAAAAACTATAGAAAATGAATTAAGTAAAAATAGGCAGGAAGGGGAAGTAATAAAAGGGTATAGAAGTAAAAATAGAACAAGATAATGTTAAAATAGATAAGATGGAAAGAATGTTAGAAGCAAACAAAGACTGGGTAAAGATAGAAAGTGTTATGGGAAATCTAGAAAATATAGAAATAAATAAGAATTATAAGATAAAGACAGAAAATCAGGTAAAAAAGACTCTGTGTAGAACTAAAATTAAATTTGTTTTAATAACTATTTTTTTTAATATAAATTCAAAAAGAAGAAAAGAGTTAGAAAAAAAGATTAAGAAATATAATTTTAAAGTAGAAGTATAATATATATAGAAGGATTTTATGTCAAACGTTCAAAAAGTTTGTAGAAGATGAATTCTTTCCATTTTATAATACTAATAGTATGAATAATAAAGTTGGACACAACGTTGAAATGTTTTGCTCAACAAAAAAGTTGTTCGTTATATGAGGCCGAAAACAAAACAGAACATGAAAGGGGTAAGAGAAAAATGTATAAGCTAAAAAATAGAACAGAATCTGAAAAAGACTAAATTGTAAATTCTAGACAAGTAAAATATGAAAGAAATAAACATTTGTCAGAAAGTGAGTAATAAAAGAAAACGAACTGCCAGACATAAGTTAATGGTTCATCTTTAGTAATTGGTAGATTTTTTTTTAAAAAAAAAAGGCTTTTGTTAATGACTTATGCAAATGATAAATGGGGAAATGTTTAAAACAATTTATTGTTTTTTTTTGAGTGCAAGGCAAACATTCAGTCGAGTTACAGGAAATGTAAAATGTTTACAGATTTAAAAAAAAATAGCACATGTTTTTTTTTTTTTTTCATCACATATTTGATCACTTGAAGCAGATAGTATTCATTTCAAAGGTCACTACACAAAAGTAAAACTAGATTTTGGTTTTATTACATTTTATCATAAAGCTTGTTAAAAAAAATTGTTTATAAGAGTATATGTATTTTATACATACTCATTTATATTTAAACAAGGTCATTTAATTTTTTTTACAGAATTGATTTTAAAATAGTTTTCATTCACTGATTGTTTGTAATCAGTTTGGTAAAAAGCAAGCAACTTTGTTAATTACAATCCTGTCTCTTTTATTTTATTCATTTCTAAGTTCATTCTAAAAGCATAGATTTAAATTTATGTTATTGTTTTTGTTAAAATAATCCCTGGTTAAAATTCTTCATTAGATTGAGCAGGAGATCGATATTTTCCTTGCACTATGGTGTAGAATTCGACAACAAGGAAATATTTCATGTAAAATGAAGTGCGATAAATAACCCCAACAATTTTAGTAATAGTGTTTTAATCTTGGCTGCACTAATCTAATCCAAGGATTCAATTCAAACTCCATGCCATTAGCAGTTTGGACATTTAACTTCTTAAAAAAATTGCAGTTGTTAAAACCATTTTGCTTTCATCAAGATGTCAAATACTGTATGTTTTACTAACAATATGCATTGTTACTTAAACCAAGATGAACCCATGTCTGCCAGTATTGTTTCTTCAGTCATGCTATAAAATGAAAAATAAATGGATTCCGCCATTGCTGCTGTCCAACTTAGGATCACCTGAAATATCAACTCAAATAAAAGTATACATTCTATGTGAACTTTGCATTACCGTAAGTTTAAATATTTCCTTTTATTCTTTCCAGAGTAATTTTTTTTTGTTAAATCTCCCCTCAGTCTTAAACATAAATCTGTATCTTTAATCATTATTTAACCTCACATTTATTAGCTGCATTTTTTTTCATTGTACTTTGCTGTTAAACTTGTAATCTTAGATTCCAAGTTAGCTTTCAAATTTATTTATCAGGGCATGTACTCAGAACTTTGTAGATTTATTTGTAATTATAATTTGTTCACTCTCATGAAATGCTTAAACACATGCAACTGCTTTTGTAATTATTTACTGAACTCTTACTGAGGCTGCTAATTATTATTTTTAGATAAGTTTTTGCCAATCATTGTGTATGGAATTCACCAGTTTTAAATGCTGTTTTCCTTTCATTCTAGATTTGGTATTGTATTAATTTAAAATCTTTATGTGAGAATATTTTCTAAGTTTGTTGTTTCATTAAATTGGAAACATAAATTTACTTCTTTTTATAATTCATATTCCAATGTATAATTATATTTTATTTTGTTCTTGGGGTAAATCAATGATTATATTTTAAACATAGTATAAAATTCAACTTCTACTGGCATATGACATTCTTGGTCCCAACACATTTTCTGGGCTAAGGTATGCTTGTTGGCACTGGTTTCATTGACATAATTCAAAAACATATTGTTTTCATATCTGTGAAAAGATATAATGTTGTGGTGAATTCACTGCTGAAAAAAAATATGTTGTTTCCCTTTCTAATTCTCTATTAAAAGATGAATCTATCTGCCAAAGCATGAATTTTAGATTTTATGGAACACGCTTGAGCTAACCCTATTTCTTGTGTTATAAACATTTACTTCATAATTTGTATTTCTATCAAATAAAATGTTAAAATGAGTTTAAACTTAATTTGGCTTATGTTTATTTTAGTGCTTTTAATTCTCAATTTTATAAACAATATTTAACATTTCTTGGATATCCCTGAGTTTATTTCAATGCATTCAGGTGTGCATATCCTGTCTGCTCTTAAAATAAAAGTCTAGTTCCAATTTTTGGACAAGTGGCACCCATATATATATATATATATATATATATATATATATATATATATATATATATATATATATATATATATATATATATATATATATATATATATATATTGTGACCATCTGAATGGGCACAAGGGTTTAAGATACCTTGTATCTTAAATAAATGGTTATATTTTATTAAAAGAAATGAAATAGCCTTAGAATTTTAAAATTTTTGCTGGAGATTGCTTAAAGCTTAAATATGGGTTGCTTGTGCAGTTTACTGACCACTTTATAAGTATTTATTAGTATTATTGTGGTTAATAAGGTATTGAATGTAAGGAAGGGGGGGTTGTTTATTAATGGGATTGATACATCTTGGAAAGATGCAAAGTTATCCTGTGTTATTATAATATTATTTGAATGGTTTCAAAATCCTTTATTCATTAATTCTTATCCTTTTGTCAACAGTTAATAGAAGTTTCAATTATATTTAGTTAAGACAGTTCAATATTTAGGTTGTAGTGCATGTGTATGCCTGTATGATTCTGCATTATGTTTCATTTCATTTTCATCTTTAATAACAGCAAACAATAGTACATTCACAATAAAAACATTTAAATTACAGTAGTTAACTTAAATAATTAACATATATAAAAAAAAAAATATATATATATATATATATATATATATATATATATATATATATATATATATATATATATATATATATATATTTTTCCAATGATTAATAGATAGTTAGATCAATGAATTATTTTATAAATTGAATAATATATTAATCATTTTTATTTGATAGTTAATTAATATTCATTTTTCTTTCAAGTTTGTAACAGCCTATTTATTTTATTATTTGTATATTTTTCTTGTCTTCATTTAGTTTTAAAAAATCAAAATGATTTTTTTTTTGAAAAGATTTGTTTTTGCATATGTAATTAGTTAGTTAGCAAGATGTGTGGGAGTAACATGGTGAAAGGCAAATGAACTTTGCAAAAGGGAGGTTTTTATTTAAAAAAAAAAGATTTCCAGTGTAAAATTTGCTCTTTATAATGTAATAGTAGACAGTAAACAGTAGTTCATGTATTGTAAAAATTAAAGCCAGTTACTGAAGTCAAATTGACCTTGAAAAGACTTTAGAGTAAAAACTTACAAAGGAGCGTCAGAACTTTATTATGGAAAAAATTAATTAAAAAATGCAATTCTAAGGTTTTAAAAAAGTTATGTCAGTTTGATTAAGTCTTTTCGATTTAAACATTTCTGAATTAATCCCTTTAAAACTATTACTCTTTTAAAAATGTGTGTTAATAATATCCAGTCTATATTATTTCATTTAATTGTCATTTTAAATAAGAGTGGTTTACATAAATATTATTGTTGTATCATTAAGCAACATATTTTTTTTTGATATATATGGAAAACGCATGCAGAACTGTTCTATAGAATATATTTTAATTTTCTCACTATTTTTCATGTAGTGTTCTTTGTGAAGATTATACATAGACCTAAGGATATGTGTATTTTGATAGATCATATTATGTTTAAGTTCATCGTAAGGAGATAACAGTATTCATTTATTTGATATTTCTGGAACTAATGTGCATTTTAAATTAAGGAAATAAAATGTAAGCTACTTCTGTTCAATTGAATAGAAGGACAGAAATCCTGATAATTTTGGTTCTCTTCAATAAGGACGGAATATAAAATAAAGCATTATTAATTATGGAATTACTAAGGACAATTTAAAGTATTATTAAATGCTATTCAGAAAATACTAAGGATAACCGCGTATTTAATCCAGATCTGCACGTAAAATGTCTTATATTTTCAGTATAATAAAGGAGAAAATTATGGCTTGTGTATGATTTGGTACCTCAAATGGATATGCTATGAACATTGAAAGGTGCTGGGCATATTTAAGTTATGCTTATATATTTTTTTAAATTTATATTGCAAAAGTTTATTTGAGTGTAAAATTCGGTTTGGAATGTGTCCCATATTATTTCATAAACCCGGAGCAGAGCTTTGCAAATGAACTTTTATTTTAGTTACAAAACTAATAACTTTTGTGTCTTTTTTTTTATTGATTGTCATAACTAATATATATGATAGATAGATAGGTTTTATTTATTATTATGTTCATTTATAATCTGTGTTATTTTGATTTTCAAGACCGTCTCCAGAGTGTACTCAAATGAAGAGTATGCCGGTAAAAATTGATTTCGTTCAAATAGGTCTTATTGTTTCCTTATGAGGATGAAAGAAATATTTTATATATATATGACTAGAGAGGTTTACATTTTTTTTGTATGCTTTATTATCTCAAAATGAAAATTTTGTTCTTTGTTTAAATCAACGAACTTATAATAGAAATAGTTTGTTAGATATAAAAAGAGTTCTTTCGTAATAATTAGAACCGTTACATTTTAAAAAAAATTAACCTAAAGTTTATTAAATTAAAAGTTATGTCTTAATCATTGTGTAATTTAGAGTTAATATTATATATACTTTTATTCGCGGGTGTGTGCTTGTTTTGCACAATTATGATATTTGTTTAATAAATATTCAGTTTGTGAATATTTTATGCATAAATTTTGTACATTGTCGTATTTTACTGAGTTGAACAGATTGGTATATTATCTGTATGTATTTATCTGCCAGCGCTATTTATAATGTTCGATATTTAGAGAAGCTATGAGAATAGAAAGAAATCTGACTGCATTGTAATGTCTATAGGGATAAAAGATCTTGCTTATATAGTATATGTTATTAATTTTCCATGAGTAGAGCCTAGTTTATTTTATATGCGTATGACTAATGATATTTTTTTTTGAAGTGATGTTCTTAGGGCCCTGGTGACGAGGAATTAAAATCCCCACCAATAATGTATTTAGAAGTAGAGAAGTTATTGTTGAAATATGATTAAATGATGTTTAGGAAGTTATGTGACGTTTTTCTTGGATTCTTGGTAATGAATTATTGTAGAAGTGTTCGGTAAGAGTTATCTGCTCCTCATGTAGATTCCCTTTATAACGTATAGTACGTAAAATCATGAAAATATAGCTTTGTGTTAATTAATATGTGGCTAGATAAATTGTTAGATTAATTATGGATGTAATACTAGTGTCAAATTTTATTGATGAATTACGACATTGTTCGAAATAAAATAATTGTATGATATTTTCTTAATGAATGGAGAGTTTAAAAAAAAAAAATGTTTTATATTATTGCTGCTTGAACATACACACACACGCGTAATATAAATAATATCGCGTATATAATGTATAGAATTATTGAAATTAAAATGAGAAATAAATGCTTTTGAAATATACTACATTCATTTAATAGAAGTATAAAGTATTAAGATTAAAACGAGAAGTAAACATTTTCAAATACAGTGTATTTATTTAAATAAAAGTTATCAATCATCAAATCATCAGAATAAACATGATTTTGTTGCTATGAATGAAATATATAGGTAATTAAAAGTGATTATTAGTCAATTATAGAAAGTTGCTTTGCTGAAAGCCAAATATAAATAATTTGATTTATTTTGTTAATCAACAGTAATATCCTCTCGAAAGTATCTATATTTTTTTTGTGTGTGCTAATAATATAATATGTCATTTATGTATTGTCATATAGAAGAAACATGTAAGCAAAGTATGTGTTCAAAGTCGGGATATTTAATTTTTATTATTAATTTGTTTAGATGGTAGGGATAATCTCAAACTGATGCTAAAAATTTATTTAATAATTTAAAAATTTATAAAACAAATAGTCCATTTGTAAATTTCATGTTAATCAAGTTTATTTTATTTGGTATAATAAATGATTTGTTTTAGTTATTTAAATCTTAAAAGCTGTGTCTTGAGTTATTATTGTGTACATTCGTGTTTTCCATTTCCACATCTCCACATTTCATAAATCTATTCTAAAACAGATATATTATTTTAGAGTTATAATATTAAATTTGCTTATGTCTGACAATATTGTTTTTCTTAATCCAAACATTATAATGAATATTTGCCACTTGATAAACGTATTAGAAAGGTTGCCAAGTCAGTATATTTGTGAGATGATGATATGAGATTAAAATACCCTATCTCTGTCATTATCTTATTATTGAAACACAGTAAAATAGTTTAGTCAATTAGTTTCATTATATTTTTCTCCTACTTTAGAATTATAACTTATGGGCAATATAGTTTATTAATTCAACTGTGTTTGTTAAATTTTTTGAGAACTTATTACTTATTTCTTGATTGGCATTAAAGTAGATGTTTAGATTATGATATTCCAAATAATAGAATTCTTTAAGAATATAATTATAGCAAGCTGATATATGTTATACTTGGATGAAAAAAGAAATTAAGTTAAAAGAAGATTGTACCAAATAAACATTATGATTCTTTATCATACAATTAATTAACAAAGGAATTTACCTTATATTAAATGTTTTATAATATTTCTTCTTTTATTCATTTACTATCATATATCTTATGAACTGCCTACAGCCTCCCACTGAGCTGAGCAGAACAAAAACTTAAATATAGAGTCTCAGTTATAATTTTATATTATATATTTTGTTATATTGTTCTATTCATTAATAGAACTGGCGCCTGGGCATTTCGTTCATGTGATGTATATGAGCGGTGTTGGGAGTGTAAGTTATAATATATATATATATATATATATATATATATATATATATATATATATATATATATATATATATATATATATATATATATATATACTGTAATGATAAGAATTAGCTCTCCACATAACAAATCCAGAACACAGGCAAAATACACAAAAGCTGATTTAATCCGGATGCTGGGATCTAGAATCCAACCAACATTCAATCTTTTCACCTATGCTCAATTATCTAATTCAATCTTTTCACCTATTCCTCCGTCTAGCAGTCACCCAGGGTAGAACAAAAGACTCGTAAATTAACTAATCGAACACTGATTTGGTCAGATATACACACATATGACTAAGTGATTGATTAATATATCAATGATTGATTATGAAATTTAATAAAATGATCTACATATAAATATATTAATGTATGTGAAAATAAATCTAGAGTTGGATAAAATGACCTCATGGACAATAAAGATATGAAAACGAGTTATATTTTATATATTAATTTAATACATATCAATGACAAATAGTAAGTCAAATTATACGCAATTATATAATGAGATCATGAGAGATTACACACGCAGGCATCACATAACTAATGAAATTAATGTTACATATTGTCTCATTTTATGTATTCAATAAAGTGTAGTGTGGTATTGAAGTTTATGTTTATATTAATATGCAAAATTTCTAGCTCTTGTGTATTCAGCTGAACCACATGGAACTTTATAATCAAAGTTATATAACAAACTTAATAGCACTCCTGTGGTGTCTATCTATACAAAGTTAAGTCAAGCACATAATTAGGCTAAGAGATACACTAGGTTAGCTTGTTAACCTAGATTAGGATATACACTGATGCTAGATAAGTGTTTAATAAAAGGGAGAGAAAACTGGTTTATCATAGGTTTACCCATATACTCCATGGCTCATATTAAAATATTAATAAAGCTTGAAGGTGCGAAAGGGTCATTATTCATGGGCTACAGTCTTAAAAACTAGGTTGCCCTACAACTGCTCAACTTGCTATGAATAGGACCATCAGTAGTTCAGGGAGTTGAATAAGCATTAATTATGAATAATCTAGGTCCTTATGCCCTAGTTCTAAAAGTGTGTGATTTACCTGAACTAAGTGCATAAGTGTGACCTCTGCCAGCAACTCATCAAGAATCTTGGAGCAAGCAGATAATTGTACATTGCTTACTTAGTAAGGACACATCCACAACTTATACATATATAAGGCAATTATGTAAAATTATATTATCATGCCTTAAAAATAGATAGCGTCTATCTGCATATCTCTAGAACCCAGTTCTCAAATTTAGTATTTCAAATATACTATTTAGAGACTAAATTAATTAGTAACCCATATTAATATTAAGATTATCTCCTGCATCTCAACATATATAAATCTAAGAAGAACAAAGTGTATTTGAGGGATAATTAGAAATAAAACTTTAAAATATGCTTTACAAATATTTCTGTGGCTAGTTCATATGACAGATGAGTTACATATATAAATAGTTATAATTTATAACTAGAGTTAAGCAAACTATAATTTTAAATAGAGAAAAACTCCTTATAGTAATAATAATACCCAAAATTAATCAGTAAAATAATATCAACATGATCTTGAAACAGTGAGTGAGAAAATAATAATTCAATTATTTACTATTTATTATAGTGAAGATTTAAAATTATCTTCGCAGATTGATAAGCTAAAATTATACTTATAAATACTTGAAGTTTTGAGTTATTTGGCATATCAAATATGTATAATATTAAAATGATAAAATTATAGAATAAATTGGTTAGATTAGAAATAGGCATAAATTTTGTAGAAAATTATACATTTAGTTTCAAATAGATTATTAGAGTTTTACATTTTAACAGAGAATTCAATATCACAAGTTTTACAATCAGACATGATTTAAACATTATAATTTAACAGTTTTCCTTACAGATTTTAGGAAAGGTGTTTGGGACAGGCAAATTTAATAAATAGCTAGCTTTTAAAATAAAAAAAATGAAAATCACAGTTTATGAACAGAACTCTGAGTGAAAATTTATTAATTTACCAGTCTGTTGTCTTCATTGCAGTTTCTGAGCACTTGTGAGGTAACAAGTTGACACTTTTGGCAATGATTTAAAGTTAATGTAGGTTTTTCCATGGGCCGTTTGAAAGGTGTATGGCATTATATTTTATTGAACCAAAGTTCTCCATTCTCCACAAGGAGAGAGGCAGTCATTGATTGCCAGCTTACTCCACCATTTTGAAGATAAAATAAACACAGGTTTTTCTTACAATTCACTTATTATATATCTAATCAAACTTTGGCAACAAAACTTTAAGTATTTATATTTTTCTAACTCTGGCCACCTGTTTAATTTTACAAGCTGGTCCGTAGCTGAAAAATCCATTATTTTAGATTAAAAATACATATTTAATGGATTACTGGACTGATGAAATATTAAACAACTATGCTATAAAATATTTTATCTTTTAAAACAAGTGTCATTAATTTTATTCTGTTACTTTAAAAATACAGAATATTTAATATTTTTTTTTATTTAACAGCTATAATAGTTTTTCGCTCTCTCTTTTTTTTTTTCAAGACAAAAAAGTTTCTTGCATAAAAATCTCCTAATTAAAAATCTTACTGCAAAGGAAAGAGTAGTTCTCTTTCTGGTGACCTTTAACTTTCAAATAATCTGAATTATTGGAAGAATAATATGCTTAGGTAATGTTTTAAAATCTATAAAAAGGGTTTATTACAATTCTATAGGGGACTGCTGACAAATTTTCTTCTACTGATTAACTCCAATCCACTTTTTAAACAAAGTTTAATAGTACAATTTTGTTTGTTATAAGCTAATTCTCCCAAAGCCAAGTTTAAAAGTATGAAAAAGTATTATTGGTTTCCAAATATGACAGCATAAACAACTGTAAAGGTACATCAATCTTTATTCTTAATTAACCATTTAAATTATCAAATCATTATTTAAAATGCATATATGTGTCTACAGTATATATTATTTAAACTTATTTGCTAATACTGAGAAAAGAATGGAAATGCATAATTGTATTTTAAATTTGCTTTATTTAAACTTTAATCCTAATTGTAAAAAAAAAGAAAAATGTTTGTTTATTTTTCAAGATTGTTTTTCCTAAAATTTACTTATAATATTAATGGAGTAACTGTATGCTTTTATTATGTTGGAAAAATGTGCAAACTTTTATTAAACATATTAAAAACTCTTAATGATAAATTTTTGCTAGTTATAAAGAAGAAGGTTGAGACGGATGCATAAGAATAATTTATTTTTATTGTCATTATTATTGGAACATTTGCCTGACTATTGCTATTCATGTCTATTTGAAAAATAAGATTAAATGTGCAATTTAATGTATTGTTTAATAGTTATCTTTTTTTTTTTCAATTACTGTGAGGAATGAGCATATCAAATGGAAAAGATTGAATGTAAATTTCTTTTATGCAATATTCTTCTCATTTGTGGTGGAATTTCCCTACATAGAATATTACTAACAAACTCATGGAAATTTAAGTAAATATTATCAGTTAAATAATTATATGCATTTATGAATGACTCTGAAAATATAAAATAAATGCTTGGATATTTCTCACAAATGAAATGATAAATTATTACTTTATCTATATCATTAAAAAACGTGTAATGCTTAATAAAAAATAATCCTATATAATGTTAACAGCAGTTCATTAGCCTTGATAAAAACATTGATTACGCTATTCTGAATCTCAAAATAATATTATTTGTCTTCCTGCACGAATGTGTTATGTGTTTGTCAGTATTTATTTTTGTGCTAATAATTATTATTATTTAATATATGACCAAGAGATGTCATGTATAAACTATAAATAAACTTTTCATTTCTCAACCTAGAAAAGAAGAAAAAAAAGAACTTTATTATTATTATTTAATATTTAGTAGATAGATAATTTAAAAAGTGTTTTATGATTTTTATTATTATATTTATTATTGTTTTCCACTAGAACATTTCATTAAATGTATAATATGAAAATATATTAAACAAGGTATTTATTATTATTTTAGTATAAGTACATGTGCGTGTTTGACATAAAAACATCCATTTCATGTTGAAGGGGTGGACAGCTTTTTAAAAAAGAAACTCATTATATAAATTTTAGTATATCTTTGCATTTTCAATAGATTATAAAATAATTATTTTCAATAATTATTTAATTCAGACTTTAAATATTTGGTGTTTACCTTAAACCAAACTTTCATTTTAAATTTGTGCTAATTCAAATGCACTACAAAAAATTATTTTGTCTTACCTTTCCAATAGAAATTATTTTGCTTGCTTTTTAACCATAATAAATATGTCTCCAAGTGATAAATATTATATTTATCAGATATGCAATATTTATTCATTATCACTTTTACAGATATTAATTAATATTTTACAGTAGTTTTTTACATACTGAGATTAGAAATTGTATGTGCTTTATTCTGCTTATATATGTGTGTCTATTATTAAACCCAACTATAATAATGTGTGAATTAAAAATAAAAATGATGTAAGTCTATCAGTTTCAGAGGATGATAATGGGCCAATTGAATTTGGAAAGTTAGAGATTTACTTAAGTATGAATTTATGGTTCTTCATTATGCTTGAATAGAAAGTATTTAGTGGCTTGGTAAAATGAAGTTAGTGATGTTTTATAGTATCTTATGGGATTGAGTAATCTTTCCTCTTTTTGTATTTTAATATTTGACATGGGTAGAATATCTAGTATATAGTATGGGATAGAGTAAACTCTTCTTTTTTTGTTTATTGAAGTATTTTATAGGAGTAGATTTAATCATCCTGTTTTGATGTTTGTATTTATGGATTAGAGTATATGAAGCCAAGTAATTTATCTTCCTGATTATTTTGGTGATGAGAATTTGTTCCCACCAGTTATTTGTAGTCTCAGAAGTTGGACTTGGAAGTTATTGTATTGTTATTTATATGATTCAAATTGTGAAAGACTTTTATCCCCATGTGTCTTAAGGAATGTTTTTATCTTATACTTATAGCCAAGTGCCAGATAATTTATTGATAAAAAGAAAGAATAAAAGCAGAATTGATTATTCTCACAAAAATGCTTCCTGTTTCTACCACCTAAGCAGATTTTAGTTGAATTGTGTAAGCTTTTATCGCCTTCTGATTTTCTTGTAATAACAAAAGATAGCAAAAATTCATTTATGCTGGAAATTATAGGCTTTGTTTGTCTTTTATTGTATCTTTATTTATATTAACATATATATGGAATAAATAAAATTGAAGAAATATGGAAGTTTTCTATCTATAAAAAAGATATTATGCATGGGAGACATAGAAACGTAAATAGCCATGTGTGTGCTGAAAATCAGATATATTAACTTTTGACATGCCAAAAAAATCCAAACGTCTGAGTGAGGTAAAACTGTAAACTTTTAATTGGTCAATTCACAAAATCAATCATAAAAACATATCCATATTTTAATATTATATTCACTTTAGTTTCATTTGTAAAAAGGATATTACTAATTTGTTAGGTTATGAAAGAGAATGAAAGTTTTTAAAAAATATTTTTTTTATTTATAATTATAAAAATATTTGATAACAACAAATATGAAACGCATCTAATAAGAACGTTAGTAACCAACTGAAAAGGGTTGCTGACATCAGTTCTCAAATTTACATTGTGGAGAAGTAAATAATTTTTATTAAAACCTTAACTATTTTTTAAAATAATTTTATTTTTACCAGATTTTATCAAAATAATTTATAATTTGTCAAAAAATATATTAAAATGGTCTAAAACATTTGTTTATCACTTTCGAAATGAAACAAAAAAAAATCATAGTTGTAAAAATTATTGACAAGTAGTTTTCTTTGACCTCAATAGTTGAGAGCCAATCAACACTTAGAACAGATTTCTTCTGTCTTTTGTTAGACCTTCAACATCAGTATTATTGATGCTTTACTTGTAAAATAATTCAAAAAAGAGCATCTTATGGAACTATTTCTAACTTTTAAAAGACCATGAAATTTTTATTGTAGCATTAAAAATGACGTAATTCAAGCGACTTGAAGCCATCATCATTTTAAACTGGACAAACCAATTTAAGAATTAATATTTAACTGGATTAAAGTTTACATCTTTTCTAGAAAAATTCTTTAGTTTAATAAATGATTAGAAATAATCATTATTGGTTTATAAAAAAGTTGATAATGTAAAATTTGGGAAATAATAAATTGATGCTTGAGAGTAAAAATGATAAAATTTGCTCTACATAAATACTCTATGTAATATATATATATAAAAAAATATATATATATATATATATATATATATATATATATATATATATATATATATATATATATATATTTTTTCTTCTACTTTTAACTATTACTTACGCAAGTTGAACGATTAGATTTTAATTTAAACAAGACTTTTTTAAAAAAAAAATTATGATTTATATTTATTGTTTACGTTTTATTCCTCATATTTATTTTTACATATGCACAATTTTTCTTACTGGCAGTACCTTTAAAACACAATTTAAAGTCTAACTTTATGTTAGTACAAAAATGTACTTATTTCACAAAAAAATGTTACTGGCATGATTCCTCGTGGTTTATTAAAGATCGGCCCAAGTTGGGTAGCCAGTTATAATGATCCAAAAGAAAGTGAAGACAGCAGTCAATGTATCTTACTATAATCTGCACTACAGGTGCGCCATCTAGGCATTTGAGCCTAGAAAAATTTATAAAGTAGGCAGATATGTGCTGTTAAGATTCCACTTTATTTAAATATTTGAATCATTAGCCCATTGTCACTAGCTCAAGGAGATGCAGAGATAAGAAATAACTTATTTAGTTTGTATATATGAAAAAATAAAAGCCACTTCCAGAAATTAACACATAAAAATATTTATTAATGCACGCATAAATAAATTTTGAGGAATACATTTAACATTTCATATTAACTTTTAATTTTAAATAGATTGCAATAATGAGATTAATATTTATTTACTGGGTCGAGTATGAATAGACTACATAGATCTGCATTTGAAAAGAAAATATTCTTTCTCTTATTTAACCTTAGGCCAAAAGTTTGCAGTCTAACTGCTGTCAATCCATCTGATACATTTATGTATTCAATGTAGCATGAAAATACAACAGCACATATATACTATACTGTCAGGAATAGACATCTGAACAGTATAGTTAGAGAAGACATTGACTCTTGACCAATACAGGAATGTTGCATCTGTATGGCAAGGAGAACAATAAAATAAAAACTCCATAGGAAGGGACAGCGGTCCTTTTTGCTGACTTACAATCCCATCCATAGGCAAAAGGGTTTGTGTGGCATATACAGCGTAGTGAAACTCATACTATATCTACTAATTACACAAATATATTCAATCCATTGACCTAATTCAACTACAAAATGAATAACCTAAAATTACCCTCCCTTAATATAACTTTACAAAACAATATAGCCACTCACGCCCTACTTAAATTTAACATTTAGATATGTTCGCACAGATGAATTTTATAAAATTTGTTTTATAATGTTGAGTAAAGATTGGCTGCATAGATTCCATTGTTAAAAACATTCCAAAATAAACATAACTGATCAAAATACAAAGTCATCGACAACGTCAATTGCAGAGGGAATACAAGAAACGCAATAGCATTCATAATAAGATGCTGCAGTGACATTGATGACATATATATTCTAATTGAATATGAAAACCACAACATAATTAACTGCTAATGAATCCATGCAACGTCCATACCCAACTTAAATTTCATCATTTAAAATTTAAACAATAAATATTAATACAAATAAAAAATGATAAAATGGAAATGATTTTTTTTAGCAAACAAATATGTAAAAATTAAACATTTATAATTAATTTGAAACATAAGTCAGAGAAAAGTTCTTTTTTTTAAAAAATTAGATTAACTGATCAAATCTTTAAAGTTCTTAATTACTTCAGATTTTAAAATCATTCCGTTCAATTGCTTATGGTAGAAGAGTCCTGGTTCCTGTTGAAAATTCTCACAAAGACTTTCATGAAAGACCGGTATAATATTCTGGAGGTAGCATTAGCTAGTTCCATTCTGGTATCACAGTCTTTTCATTTTTAAAATAAGTGAGAGAGAATGACAAGTGCGTCTTATCGTTCGTCTCACCAAAACAAGCTGGAAACTTACTGGAACTCAATATTTTTCTTATTATAGTAAATCTCCAGATTGAATGAACAAAGACATCACATCCAAATTTTCATTAAGGTCTGAGAGGCTTGGTGCTTCCATTGGTCAAGCTAAATTCTCTTTATTCTCTTATCTAATTTTCATCTGACTTTTTAATTACACAAGAGCCCCAAGGCTAACTTGCTTTTCAATTAATAAACAATCATTTCCATTTACAGATTACAGGAATTAATTAATACCTGTTTTTATTTTTACTAATGTTATTTCTTTATTAAAATATTTTTATATTTAAATCTTGTATTTTTTTTATAAAAAAGTATGTTCAAATATTTTTTTTTTTTTATAAAAAAAAAAAAAATATTTTTAAAGTTTTGCATCTGTGCAAATATATATATACGTTTAACAAACATTTCGCTTTTAGTTTTTTAATAGATTTTATTTTTATTTGTGAACTTAAAAGTTTTTATTTCAATTTAATATAATGGCATATTTATATATCGTTACAATATATATATATATAATATTATGATTCGATGTCTGTATTTTTAAATATATATATATATATATATATATATATTATGATTCAATGTCTGTATTTTTAAAGCAATACACATAATTATATAGCTGAATATTTGTAAATACAGTAACTAAATAATTAAAAAAATTTAACCACTTAGAAGCGTTTTTGATTATCCAGTAATCTGTGTCAACTAAAGCTTTGAAATGCTAACTTTCCCACAATTCCATGATTTTAGTGTTTGCTGCTTGCCTGTTAATTAAGTCATGTTTGTATATATATATTAGCATAGTCTCCATTATTTTTCTTTTATTGTTATTTTTTTCAATTTGCAATAATTTTACACTGTTAAAATTGAAGTCAAAACCATCAATACATGATTTATTATGGTCGTAAAAA
Source organism: Epiperipatus broadwayi (assembly GCA_028023455.1). NCBI lineage: Eukaryota > Metazoa > Onychophora > Udeonychophora > Euonychophora > Peripatidae > Epiperipatus > Epiperipatus broadwayi. The sequence goes on along the minus strand of JAQFVV010006470.1, from coordinate 756,260 downwards.
AACAGATGCTGAAATATTATTATCTACTTTGCAATTTTGTTTCGATTTCTGAACACATTTTATAATAGCAAGCATTCTTTAGTTCTTTTTTCTAATGTACATCTAGATTCACCTATATATTTACTGCCACACCTACATATCCATTTATAAATGACATATATTTTATTTATAATGAGGTTTTATCTTTGGAGTTATTTATTAATTTGTTTAATGTAGGAGGTATGTGAAATGCAACATCACATATATCTTTATAATTTTTTCTTATAAACTTTACTTGATAATTTGAAATATATGGGACTGATATCCATATTTTTTTATTAGCAGGATAATCAATATTGTATACTATTAGTGTGCATTTATTACGAATCTAGTTATAGAGACTCTGGTTAAATGAATCTAAACCTATACATGCATGCAAATGTGGACTATGCATTTCTAACCTAAATATAGTGTTAAGTGTGATGCCATCTCTATCTACTATATCGTCGGTTGTTCATTTCTAACCTTGTAAAGTATATTCGGTGACATGCAAACGCGCCTATGTGCAAACTCGGCCCAGCTCAGTCGTTGGTTAGTTATAAAAAAATTCAGCTGCAGAGATATGCAGTTACAACAAAGAAAGAAATTAAAATCATAAATAAATTTTCCTCATTAAAATAAACATATTGGGAAGACAGAAAAGGGCAATCATTCCATAATTAATAATTTAGAAAAAAAATAACATCCTCTCTTTATCAAAAACCCATTCTCTGAGCTATAAGTATTTGCACATTGCCACAATGATGATAACTTCTCATGTTTTTGTTAATGTTACTAAAAAATATTCATTATGTAAATCATTTGCCAATATGATCGGAAAACACGTTTCTTATAGCACAATTGAAAAATTTGACTTGTTTTTGCCACACCATTGCTGTAGTATCAAAGATAATTGATCACTTCTTAAATAAAGAATAATGATAATAGTAATAAAAATCTCAGGGTTTCTTTGTTTACTTTAGGAAAATACTCGACAGAAATGTGCTGTCACACATGACTGGCATACTGGTAAGCTATATGAATCATTCACTTTACTTCAAAGTTAATGTGTCATCAAATATCATAGCAACTACTATATTATTTAAAGGGGTGAGAAATACGATCAACAATGCCATAAATAATAACATAAAATTGTATATAATACCGAATGTTTGTATCCAGAATCTCAGTCAGAATAATAAAAAGACAAGGGTGCTTTTTGTATCTTTCCATCATCCATGACAACACAATAAATTAACTAAGACTAATTAATTCAATAATTTACCTAAATGTAACTGGAATAATGTGAAGTCAGGATTAATAACTTGGAAATAAATTCATTTTTACAATTACATAATGTTTAGTCTGAAGTTTGCAATTCCATAAATAATTATCATTAAAATGAAATGAAATATTCAGATCTGCATAAATTTGTCTATCTGGTATATTAAGAGTTCGAAAGTTTGAGATGATTTCATACTCAAGAAAATGTTTTGCAAATATTGTGCTAACACACTTACATTTGGCATATAAAAAGATGAATTCACAACGAATATTGAAAAGACTATAATTTATTACTAATATAGATCTAAACAAAATATACAAATTTATTAAATAATATCACATTCATACTAAACATAAATCATCACAATAATATGTATACTATTCCGGTGCAAATTAAAATTATAAATTAATGCATGTTGGAAATCACGCTATTGCACTGGATTAACTTGCTGAAGCATGAATCTGATTTACTAACATTAATCTGTAACTTTGGTAAACTTTTTATCAATCTTTTACCTTGAGTTATTGACTAACTATTTTATTTTATGATGTGAAGTATGCAAAAATAATAACATATATTTTGTGTACTTTGATAAAATGGGTTCAATACAATCCTTATTAAAATATTAACTTCAGTACAAATAAAGTTAACTAAGATATGGTTTATAATTAAATAACTTATTACTAGTTATGGGTCATTGATCAGAAGTCCCACGCACCATTTCATGTTTAACTTAATGTCCATCTACTTTATGATAAATATTTTAATTATAAATGTTTTAATGCACGTTAAGAATATTTCTTAGCTCTTAATTAATATTAAATATTGTGTTTGAGCATTCCCTCAATAAATAAGCGTTTTAAAATATGCCCTATTTTTTAAAAATTAACTTTCTTCATTGTTTTGCTTGCAACTACCAGCAATGCTTGGTAGCACAATACGGATATTAATATCAATTACTAAGGCACTACTAATAATAAAGTGCACCTTGAGGAACTAACACATCAAATCTAATATTTACCCTTGCCATAACATTTAAACACGCACAATAATCTCCACCTTCTATGGTGGAACTATCTTTAATTTCACATGAGGAATGAAAAATAACAACTAATGTATGCTGAGTAAAATACTATACTGAAGCATTTGGTGGTTTCTACCCTATTACTCAGGCATAAAACGTATAGGTGTGAAATCTATATCTCACCACCTAAAAAACGAACATGCACCAAGTATAAGCCTCTCTTGGGAATTAAAATACCTTAAGTATACGAAATATTATATAAACTCTTGATCGTTTTCTATCATGAAACTTTATCACTTTGACTCTCAAACATTATATCAAAAAATAATCTTTCCATAGAGGAATAAAATATTTTGGGGCGAGCATTTTCATCCTACAAAATAAAATACATTATAAGTATTAAAATATGCTGAGATTATGCATATACCAACTTTACACTTAGGCAAGGTAGTAAAGCATACTAATAAAAATAAATCTATATTAAAGGTATACTTTTATCAATATCTGAAACCAATGAATTAAAAAATATACAAAGGCATAATAAATTTAATTCCAATGAAGGAACATTCAATTGCAATGTGTAGCAGGTAAGCTTTAACTAAAATAAGGTGGACGTACCATTAGAATAACTGTTACTAAACCATTTAATTAATATGGTATAAATTCTGTTGAAACTTTAAACAAAAAAATATCTTGTTATAGCATTCTTTTGTCTGTTACTTCTGATAAATTTTCTTTTTACACGTTAAAAAAATATAAAACATTTTTTTTTAAGTACGTAACATGTGAAATTCATATCTCCAGTTGCATGTAATAAATCAGATATATTTCATACATTTTACTTCATATTAAATACAAACATAACCCAAAGTAATAATAGTATGACATACCTTTGTCATTACAAGATCCTTAAATGTACATTGATATTATAAAACAAAATAAAATTTTACAAATTAGTTTTTTTTTAAAAAAAAAAAAAAACATTAAATAAACAAATGCATATTATCTCATTAGCAGAACTGTTTTTCTGATGAGCTGATTGTCCAGGTGAATAGTTTTTATCCAGTCACATTTTACAAAGCACTGAAAGTAATAAACACATTTTTGTCTAATGAAAAGTTTTCTTTTATTTGGCCATTATAATAATAAACATGTAAAAAAATATAGTAGATCTGAAGATTAACTTTTAATTGGATTATAATAATAAAATTTGGATCCAAGAAAAAAAAGAATACTATAACATACACAGTAAACACACACATTATTTGAAGACAGTTAGCTAGCTAAAATATTGAAGAAAATGCACACTTTTTCCTATAGATTACTATGATAATAACAGAAGTTGAATTATACAATGGATGAAGTTATAAAAATTTCACCTTGCATACAGTATACTATATATTTTAATTTTATTCTTAAGTCAATATGAAATTATTAAGTTATCTTTCATAATCTTAGCAATTTATTTTTGAAATAGTATTTTTCTTTTAAAAAATGCACGTATTTAATTTTCATATTTACTTCAAGAAAGTTTTTTTTTTTCCAAAAAAATGCAGGTATATTGTTTATTATTATTACCATTATTATTTTTCCTAGACAGTTAGTAGTGAATTAAATATATTCCTCTGTATACAATTTCTCCATTATTGATAAGGCAGATGATTTATTTTTAAAAAGCGCTAAAAAATGTTTCTAGTACTTTGGGTTTTTTTTTTTTAATATTCTTTCTACTTATTTTTCTTTTTTAGCAGAAAAATACTAATAAAGAACAAGTTATTAAATAATTATTTCCAACTTAGAAAATATTTGTTCCCCTTAATTTAGTTAAAGTAAGAATTTTCTCAATCCTTTTAGTTAATTCTTTCATTTTTAGCTTTGTTTAACAAATCTAACTTTCAGGAAACAATGAACTTTAAATGTAGAAAATTTTAAATTGTAGAAAATAACAAAAATTGCAGAATGTTTTACCAAAACTGTTATCTTATCATTTTAGATAAAATTTTAATTATCTTGCCAATTTATTCTTTTCAAAATAAATAATAATAATGTTGTAAAATTGTGCACTGTTAAACTTTGAAAGACAGGAGCAGACCATATAAAAAATGAATTGAGAATGAATTGGCCATTCTTTTTAAGTATAACGACCTCTACCAAGAAATCATTTCATTATGACATGAACAAAAGAAAATAAACTTATTACAATCATATAGTTTTCAGTATTATTTAAAATGTATTACAAAGCAGTTTAATAATGAAAATAATAAATACATTCAAACCAACAATAATTATATGTGATCTTCATTACACATAAATTATTTTCTTCAAATGAATTTACCAGAAGTTACCTTTCCTTAGAATATTACAATCTTAAAATTATTTAATTGACATTTATGTTTTTCTTTTTTTCTCTACCCATCTAAAATTCATCTACAGTTTATTATATTTGTTTTAAATTATTAGATCTTAAACAATAATGTGATTCAGTGTGAGATGAGAAATTTAACTTGAAGTAGTTCAGCATTCACAATATGAGACTTATTAAAATGTTTATTTCCCTCAGTTTTTTAACATATTAATTTTAAATTAATATTTAAAAAATGATAGGTTTTCACATAGTTGAAATATGTTGTGCTTTGTCAACCCTATTTAAACCAGTAGATCTCTTTAACATTTCAATTGACTCTCTCATTGTGTTTAAATGATATCTTTCCAAGTTAGCAAGTATTTTTGTGTTGTCAAAATTAGGTTTGTGACCAATTTCTAAAAAATGGAAAGTAAAAACTGATGTGCTATTTTTTTATTAAAAGCATTTTTTATGTCTGTTAATTCTGACATTTATTTGTCTATTAGATTGACCCACATTGCTTCTCACAAACTGCAAACATGGAATTTCATAGACCCCTTTGTTCGAAAAATATTCCTCTTTTAGATTTATATACAAAATTACCAATTTTTTTGCCAGTAGAAAAAGTCGTTTTTATATTAAAATAAGATAGTCTTCTATTGCTTTTAGCAGATGAATTGTCAATATTATCCTATTCTTTAGTATTAATGTTATGAAAGTAGTACATATGATGTTTTTATTCTAATTATTAGAAAGTATAATATTTTTTGCAAGTTCTATTTCTAGAAGAAGATGTTCTTTATTAGATAAATTATAAGCTCTATTCAAAAAAAATTTTGCTACCAAAAAAATCTGTGCAGGATGATGATGAGAATTAAAATTAAGATATCAGTTTTTTTACGGGTGGATTTTATGTAAACTGATTTTGATAAAGTTTCATCAGATTTTTTAACAATTTAAACATCTAGAAAAAAAATGATGTGTTATTTTCCACTTACATAGTTAATTTAATATGTGGATGCTAATAGTTTATAAAAACAAGAAATGAATCTAAGGAATCAAGGTCATGAGGCCATATGACAAATGTATCATCCACATATCTAAGCCAAATAAAAGGTTTTTAGTGACTGCATATAATACTTGGCCAAAAATTGGTCATTTTTATATAAACCTAAAGACAAAATATTTTTGGAAAACCAAGGAGTTTATAAAATTTCATGTTCGCTGTGGTCAAGAAGCTATGTGGGTCAGTCTAATAGACAAATAAATGTCAGAATTAAAGAAAATAGAAATGTTTTTAATGAAAAAATTAGCACATCAGCTTTTCCTTCCCATTTTTTAAAAGTTGGTCACAATCACGGTTTTGACAATACAAAAATATGTGCTAATCTGGAAAGATATGATTTAAAAACCATGAGATAGTAGTTTGAAATATCAAAGAGTCCCTACTAGTTTAAATATGGCTGATGAAGCACAACATATTCCAGCTTTGTGGAAACTTCTCAATTTATCTAATATTAACTTAAAATTAATAGGTGAAAAAACTGAGATAAATAAACATTTTGGTAAGCAACATATTGTGAATGATGAACTACTTCTAATTGATGCTCATTTCTCATCTTGCACTGAGACACAATATCGAGATTTTGAATTCTTTCTCTTTGGGCACTTATAAAAATAAAGCTTAGTAATGATTAAAATAAATGAAAATTTTATAGAACTTATACATTTTTTTTGTTTATGTGTTACTTATTTTTAAGGGAATCCATGCAAACCAAAGGCAGTTAGTTACCCTCTTATTTTTCACAAAATATATAAAAGAACTGTAGCTTATTTTTATTTATTTATTTTAGATTTAAGTAATATTTCCATTACCTTTTATTAGGATATAATCTTCTTAATTGAATATTTTTCCAATCATATTAAATTATTATAAGTTCCAAACAGTAGATTTATAATAGAGCTACAAAAATTATCACATCAATATGCTGATGATTGGGGTATATTTTGTAATTATAAACTAGTTGGTATTTTTTTAAATATTTAAAAAACAATTAAAATCATTAAAACATGTTAGTTTGTGTTGATAAGTAATTTAATAGATAATGTTTCATTTCATTTTCAATAGGAATTTCAGAATTGTTAATTCATCTGTTTAAATCGGGAGGAACAAAATGAAATATTCTCTTCTCATTTTTTTGTTATATAGAACTAAAATAGATATTATTAAGAAACCGTATAGTTATTTATATTTGCTATTGATTTTATAAAAGCTATTATTAAATTTATTTAATGAATGATAAATTTGTTTTTTTTAATCAATAATCCCTCTAAATTCAGTTGATAATGCTTTTAACATAATAGGATACCTTTGTGTTGAAGTTTTATATTATTAATATTCACACTTAATCAATATATATATATATATATATATATATATATATATATATATATATATATATATATATATATATATAGAGAGAGAGAGAGAGAGAGAGAGAGAGAGAGATATATATATATATATAGATAGATATAGATAGATAGATAGAGATAGAAAGAAAGAAAGAGAGAGAGATAGATAGAAAAAAAAAGAAAAAAAAAAAAAAAAAAAAAAAAAGAGAAAAAAAAAAAAAAAAAAAAAAAAAAAAAAAAAAAAAAAAAAAAAAAAAAGATATATAATTGTTATTTTTGCATATGATCATGGAAAACCTTACCATGTATATAGATGTAAACCAATGTGTCTGGTAGCTCAAATGCTCCTCTATTAACAGTTGTTATATTATTTCCAATAAGACTTATTTCTTTTAAATGAGATAGTCCGCAGAAAGCACAACATGGAACTGTATTGATTTTATTAAAGTCTAAATGTAAGAACTGAAGAGAAGGCAGATGGTCGAATGAAAATATTGGTATTTCTTTAAGTTTTGAAAATATAATACTTAAACTTTCCAAGGTATCAAGTCCTAAAAAAGCCTCATCATCAATATCCTCAAGATTAGGACAATCTATTGTAAGTCTTTTTACTTGAACTCCACCAAGTGCTTGTCTGGGAAGTCTTACCAAGTTATTTATTGTAAAATGAATTTGTAACAAAGAGCGAGGAATATCCAAATATGTCTGCAATTCATTTAATGAACTAATGTTAAAGCAATAAGCACTCAAATACATACAAAAGCATTCTTTAGTAGAATTGGATGGACATTCTTGAACAAAAGTTGTGTTCATGCCCATACATAATGATATCCACCAAGTAATGATAAAATAAACAGCATTCATAATGATTATCTCTCTCTCTCTCTCTCTATATATATATATATAGCAATGAGATATATATATATATATATATATATATATATATATAATCTCATTGCATAACACAATACTGAAATAAATATACAAATATTAAGCATTAAATCACCCACATGGTTAACAAATCCAGTATATTCCTCTGTGAAGTAATATATAAATAAACTAGAGTATCATTATGATATTCCTATTTTGAAATACGAACTCTAATGTATTTATATATTTGTTCAAAGATGGCAGTACTGGATCTCGTAATCATGAAAAGAAAAACTGAATTTCAGTTCTTCGTCCCAGGAGATAGACAAATTATAAAATGAAGCATGGATATGGCAGCTGACAGTAGAGAGTACTAAAAATGACATGAGATCTGATTGACGTTATCATTCAGTAATGTTAATTTGTTTAAGTGGTTGAAACTGGAAATCACTGTCTAATGAAGAAAAACTGAAATTAATTGTTCACAATATTAAATAAGATTTTATCGGTCTTTGTGAATTTGTAAATACAGGTTTAAAAAATCATGTAAAGATAAAAATGGACTTTACTACAAAGACTAAAATATAGAGTCTACAAGTGATGTTAATTTTTTTAAAGATAAAATATAGATCAACATTGTGGCGATTGAATATTTATGAGAGTACGACACTAATACTTATTCAAATTATTGGATAATTACAGACACTGATATGGCATGTTCACAAATAATTGAGTTCAGATAATGATAACTAAGTATGGGATTTTTATATGGATGTAAAATATTTTTAACCAAACTAAACATCATTTTAAATTATCATTTAAGATGTGGAAGGTTAATATTGCAAACGAATGAAAGTTGAAAGTTACCTGCATGCATCTGGATATAATAAGTTTTGACTTTAGTTGAGCAAAATAATATTTATATTAAATGTTTTTTATAAAGTTGGAAAGAAAATGAGCATATTGGAATATAAATAAAATAATTAAGATAGACTCTGTAATTATGATAATGATTAACATCTTAGAATTGTGGATTTACATAACTACTTCCAAAAATAATTTACTTGTGTTTTCAGTTTAAATAATACAAAAAAGTGAATGATTTATCAGCAATGTGATTATTAATCATGATATGGCCATTATTATCAATATGTTTGATTGAGCTTGATTAAAAAACACATACTAAATAGTTAAAAAAATAAATTATTAAAAAAATAGACATATAAAAATTATGCTTCTATAAGTGCAAGTATTATAAGATTATCTAAATACCGAATATATATATATATATATATATATATTCGGTATATATATATATATATATATATATATATATTCGGTATATATATATATATATATACCTTAATATGTAAATTAATACACTCAGTATGAGTTGACATTAAGAGCAGAGGGTTCTGTGAAAGACTTAGTTCGAATTCATTATATATTACATTATATATGTGCAGGTGTGTGTAAGCCTGTACAGTGTATTAATTTACATATTAAGGTATTGCTATATGTATGATGATAATATTTTATTATTTAAATAGTACCAAACCATGATTTTCTGCAAACATTATTCATTTAGAGTTTTACAGATACATTCACTAGCTTCTCCAAAATGGTAGTTATTGTTGGATGAGGATAAATAGGAAATACATCAGCAATGATAACATAAAATTGAGTATAGTATTAATAAGTCTAGTGTAATATTTTTTACACTCCTGACTACTTCTTTCTTCATCACATTCATAATGTTGGCAATGGCTGATTTTAGAAAAACTTCACCATTTGTTTATGGAACGAATTACATTTTGAAGTGCATTTATTTTGTGTTGTTTTTTTATTGTAAAGTCACATATAGTATTGTACCAGTCAAAACATGTTTATCCATCTAACATGAGCGGGAACTCACAAAATATACTGCAAACCCAGTCCAGCCAGAGATTTAGGTCAGGGGCCATCTTGGATTCGAACCCATTCTCTAGACCCAGATCAAACACCTAATGGATAACATAACAATGATGGCACACAAGAATTAATTTTAAATCCATCCCATTAGCAAAGTGGAGGGGACAATAATACACATATTAACTATCACTTAACTAAAATATGTATACACATGGTTGTATGTTTGGAAGTGAAGGAAAAAAGGAATTTGAACTACTCAAACAATTTAAGCAATACAATATATAGTTTAATATATTGACAAATTATTTACACACATTTATAAACTAACAGCCTACATTAGTATGTGCGTGAATGAGAAGCAGTCTACCAAATGATGGATATTTATAAATTGTCATTCATGCTATTATTTCTCATATTCTCTTTTATTAGCTAAATAATATATTATAAATAAACACACATCTTTGGTGGTTCCATTATTAAGATGCCAATTGATTATCAGAAAGAATACATTTAAAATTGCTATTAATGCTTTGGTTTGTGATTCTGAAATATGGTAACTAACATGATTTTGGAGATCATTCTAGGATTCATTACAGATATAATGCAAACAATTTTCACACCATTATGGTCATGAAAATAAATAAAATACATTTGAAAATATATCGGACTTCATGACAAAATAAATGTTCCTGAGTAGCTCAACTGACAACAGTACAGAATATGAAGAACATCTATGAGTTCAAACTTGTCACAACCCTCAGATTCGAAGCATGTAATATATATATATATATATATATATATATATATATATATATATATATATATATATATATTGTACCAACATTGAAATTGGCACATAATTTTATCTAAAAATTTTATTAAAACAAAAATCCTTCATTAAGAGAAATAATAGGTAAAAGTTGAAGAGTTTTATTACAGTTTGTTTTTCGAAAAAGTAAGAGTCAAATAGTTTCTATCATTAGTTTTTAAAATAAAAGTTACAATTAATTAATTAAAAGTGGGGAGGGGGAGTTCACATCAGAAAAGTTAAACTAAAGCTTTTATAAAAGAAGTAAAAAGTTTATTATTATTCTTTGAAATATAATTTAAAAAGTTTAAAAATAAATCTCTTTTTATTCGAGTTTAAGTAAAAGAAAAAGTCATCTTAAAAAACTAAATAGTAAATTGTATTGAAATATACATGTGTGTAAATGATTAATATAAGTTTGTTAATAAAATATATGCACGATTGTAAATAAAAATAAATGTATGCATATTAGAAGTTATCATTAAAAAAAACGGTGGTGGCTACTAATTAAAGATTTAAAAACAACATGTTTGTGATGGGTAATACTAATTAAACAATCTTCAAAAACAAGTTGTCAAAGGATTAGTTACTAAAGGAATTTTGACAACAGATATTGCCAGAGGATATTAAAAGGACAGTATGTTGCAGGCATTGGTTTTGTGTTTTGGAACTCCTCAGGAAGGTGCTAGAGTAGCTCCCATTGCACCTTTTTGAAGAGTGCCAAAGCACCTAGTGTCTCTCTGAGGAGTACCAAAGCATGAAACCATGGTAGAGAGATTTGGGGGGCAGGTTCTTGACATTGATACTTTAAATGTTTCTCTGGCTAAGAATTTATCACAAAGCTTGTTGAGCAATTGGCAATGCTCGTTGTTTATATTTTACAAGCTTAAGAGGATTGGGTCATGTGATTTATGACTCTTATTTAGCCTATATAATTTTATTGTTTTATCGTAATTACAATGCAACATTTGAAAACATTTAATAATATGATTAAATGCATGGACATTGTATAAGCTAATCTTCTAAGTACTCTCATAATTCACTAGCAGCAATTTGATTAAATATTACAGATGGATTTCAATAAGTGTTTAATTTCTTGTTTCAGTAAACATTTTTATTATTCTTTTAATATATATGAGCACTGAGTATACATTCAAGTGATAAATGTGATCTGATAGTCTTCCATTATTTTAATGGTGTTGTCTGCATTAGATTGTGCAATATGATATGCAACAACATACTTCTAAACACCAATGCAATTAACAACAAGATATTCTCTGAGAGTCTGAAAATGAACCACAATAAGTGATAATGAAAATTATTATTAGACTTATTAAGTAATAGTCCGTATAATGATCCATCATGAAATTTGTTAGAATGTTTATTCAGTAGGTAAATTTCACTGTTTCCTAACATAAAATTATACTACAGCACATTTTCATCCAGTGATACTAATTCTATTATAAAATTCCACATTTTGAAGACCAAAGTGTCAATATAAACTATACATCAAGTTAATTAAATATTTTCTAATTCTAGAAGTATTGCAATCCTTCATATGATACTTCAAAATCGCATTCATAACGTAATATTGAGATCTTTTTTTTTCTTTCTGCTAGTCTTAATGTGATATATCTGATTCTTCATTCAAAAGGTTAATTATATTTCTTTATCTTTAGCATTATTTTTTTTTGTAATTACAGAATGATTTTCAGACTATTCTCCACTGATTCATATATTTCCAGGATTAGTCATGTGATATATATGTTGACAGCACACAAACATTGTTGCATAAACTGTACTGGATTTTAAATGAAAATACTAAATATAATACTACCTGGAACCTTAATATATTAAACTAAGTAATGTAATTCTTGAAGGAGTAAACTTCACTGTACAAACCAACTTTTGCTTATGTGACTATGGTTCCAGAATTCGAAACGTTTTTTTATACATGATCACATTAACATCAGAGCCCCAAAACAATTATCATGTTTTGGAACGGCCATATTACTTCTTAAGTTGTTTTCTTTGTAACAATATATTTAGATTGGAGTCCTTAAAAAATTAAACTTATGTATGGTTATGCTCCTGCAATTTAAAGAGAATTGATTCAATTCCATAGCTACTTCTACCAATTTAGGCATAAAAAGACTTGTTAAATAAAGATTTGTCAAATTACGTTTTTACTATTCTCAAAATCTTGCTCATGGTTGAATGCCCATTGTCGGGTTTCTTTTTTTAACAATTGAAGCATAAACTTAATTTCCATGGGTAGAATTCGATAAAACCTGTGATAAAAGTCTCATAGACATAAAAATGATCATATTTGTTTTTAGGTCTAAGAGATTCAAAAATTGTGATCATTATTTTGTCAGACTGTGACCTTATATTGTCCTTTCCTACCCTTTTGCCTAAAATACTGTTTTATTAAAATACTTCTTGTTATATCAATAAAACTGGTTTTTGCTGTATTTTTTAAAGGAATGGTCTATGTGACATAAAATCTTTTTTTGGTTTTTAAGTTCAAACTTCATCACCATCTGTGTATAAAAAAAATACAGGATTAAAATGCATCTGACAGGACAAGATAGAAGTAAATCCATTGGTCAGCTATTGAAATTGATAAGAATAGACAAGTTTAAAATATTGAATATTTTCCATCATCTTAATGATGTACAACCTGCTTATAGCATTATATAAGATAGGATTTGTTAAATACATGCAATTTTTCAAAATTTAAGAAGATCTGGATCAGGAATTTTAAGCTTATTCAAATTATATATATTATTTTTATATATATATATATATATATATATATATATATATATATATATATATATATATATATATATATATATATATATATATATATATATATATATATATATATATATATTATCCTTTATGATTACTATAAAATTGTAAAAAAGTGTTGAAGATTAAGTAATTTCCCAATCCATCAATTGTTGTAATAGCTTTTTTATTTCAGCCTTAGACTGATGTGGTGTTTGGAATAACATGGTTTAAGAAATTGATCTTCAAAGAGCTTTGTACACTGTATATACCTAACGACAATGCTAAATATTTCTGAAAATATTTTAAGGTATTGATCCATTACATAGCATAATTTGTTTTTTTCCATATTTCTTGTAAAACTCATCATTATTCACATCAATCATACATCTTGTGAATAATCAATGAGGTTTAAATGGCCAGTCTCTTGGATTAGTGAAGTTTTCAAAATGTTAATTCAAAATTTTATTCAAGATTCACTACTTGATTTTTGTAAACTCTAATATGTTATTAAAGTGATTCAGAAAATATAGCCTCGAAACTATATCATGATTTAACCCTTTAATATCAAATACACATGAAGTAATATCATTTGTTTCATTTTAATCTTGACACATTTTTTGTCTCTAATTATACATTTTTGTGCTTAGCTGGAAATACTTATGTAGACATTAGTGAAATAATACACACAAAGAAAATATATCAATATGTTCATATTTCTTTTGAGTTATCATATAGCTTTTGTGTTAAGAATCAATCAGTGAATGAATGTTAATTTTCTCGATACTTCTATTTTTAAACAATATTGTTCTCCATATTAAGTTGCATTATCATCCAGTATGCAAGTTAATTTTTATAATGTATTAATTATTTTTCCCCTATTTATTTTTCCATATCTTCATATTCTGACCTAAATATAAAGCATGTTCTAACAAGGTCTCCAGATATTTTCTAACTTTCTTATATGAAGTGTCTTAACATATTCTGGATATCTTATTATTATTATTTGACATTATTGATGAATTTCATGATTTTTAGAGGGGTTTTCTTCTTTGGAGTAGGCTGCCTACTAACATGATGTCTTACATTGATTTTATTGATATTTTCATCATATGCTCCTTTTAATTTGTTTCTATAGGGTTAGAATCATTGATCATATTTCTCTGTAATGCAACCTATTTAAGACTCACTCCTTTGGTTTAATGGCATATTTGGTGTTGTAAACATGTCTTCCCCTATACGGAACTGAATCTGAAGGTTTGTGGTGATGACATTTAATAGTTATCACATATCATATGGTTTTTGTAGTCAATGTTGATGATCATTTGTTTGAAACCACAGATTAAATTATGTCAAATAAATATGATTTTGGCTTTCAGAATGTCATATTCTAACAATGTCTTTAAATTTGATACTGGTCTTTAAAATTATTGTGATAACTTTCAACACAGAGTGTTACCTAATTCCATCTTTGTATTTTTCTATACAAAAAACATTCAAAATTATTTTCTGCACCCAGAGTAGAAGATTGTTTATTTATTAATGAGTTAAGCAATTCATTAGCAAATCTTTGTAAATTATTATAGGCAATACCCACTTGTTCTATTTATATTAGGTGGATAAGTTGAAAATAATTATCCAGATTATGAAGTTGGTCCATGTGAGTTTTTTCTGCCTCACTTCTGAATTATAATATCTGTGCTATTTTGTAACTTTTATATTTCATAGCTTTATTTTGGGTTCACCTATCTTATTTTGTACTATCACTTTTAGTATCTTTTTTAGGTTATTTTATTCAATCAGTAAAACAATTTTGTGCATTGTCCTTTACCAGTGCATAATCCATATTTATGTTATTGACAATGTCAACTACATCGTTCTGAGTAGTGAATATCATTTCTTCAGTCTATTGGAGTCCGTCTTTAAATAATATTTTTTAAACTTTGATCTTGATCTCTCTTAAACATTTCTTCAATATCCATTATTTCCATTTATTCTATTATACCTTGGAAACTTTTTTTACTTTATATTCACTAGATTGATTAGATTTTTGAGCTATTTCCTCTATTCATTATGTAGTTTTCTTTCTACCCTATATTTTCTGTTATATTGTGTTTATTGTACTTGAACTGCAATTACCTATTCATTGCTAATTATAACTGGTGTGCCATCTCAAATGTTTCTTTTACGACTTGATGCTTTCTTTATTTTCATTATCTTTTTTTTAGTTTGAGCTGCATTTCTTTTAATTCACTATCACTCTTTTGTTGATATATCAAATCTATGTTGCATTTCTTCATTTTTAATGTATTTTTTTCAAGTTGGTTTTCTCTTTTTTTGATCTATTCTTACTATTCTTTGGGTATTTTTGTTGCATTTCTTCATATTTTGACCTTTTTGTTGGTTTCCTTCATTTCTGTCAAGTTATTTTTGCTAAATTTCATTTTTAAATGTATTTCTTTTATAAATTCATAGA
The DNA here is from genome assembly GCA_028023455.1 of Epiperipatus broadwayi. Classification (NCBI taxonomy): domain Eukaryota; kingdom Metazoa; phylum Onychophora; class Udeonychophora; order Euonychophora; family Peripatidae; genus Epiperipatus; species Epiperipatus broadwayi. The sequence continues at coordinate 740,316 of JAQFVV010006470.1, read as the reverse complement.
AAATTGTAATACTAAATGTACCTAGTTTCTCTTCTGAAGATATTTGTAGTGTTGGAATGGCACTTTATATGCTCATGGATTCATGTTTAACTCTGATTACTGAATGTGTTATCATTAATATATGAAGCGAAATATTCTATATTACTTTTTGACTATCATTATTTTGATTTTTGGTGATGTGCACACATAAATATTTTAATATACTATTCTTAATTAACTTCTTCACTTGGATATTAGCCTGGAACCCACCAGCATATGAAAATGTCACGATAAGTAAATAATACATTAAAATATAAACTTTTAGCTTAGAATAGACTATTAGATGATTTAAAATTTAAATGGTAATAATTATCGTAACCGAGGTTTTTGCTATTTCTGACAGGATATTTATTTCATATGTTAGCTACTTTAAAAGATAAAAAAAAAAAAAATTGCCACTTCGTGATAAAAAACATATATATAAAATAAATACCTCTCTTTAATAATATACAAAAAAATGTATCTTCTACATAAAAAATGTTTAAATAATACAATTTACCAGCATATTCACAATTTGCTAATACCCTAGTCCGTGACGGTCTAGAAGTTCAGGAAATATACTCATTTAAGCAAACATATAAATAATAAACATGTCTATCTATAACTAATGGCAAAAAAATAAAAATAACAAAAATTATATAAAAGTCATTTTTCTTTTAACTTAATGAAAGATTCAATTGTAAAGTTTCTTTTTCCAAAGTTTAGTGAACAACACGGGGATAACAATGACTATTCCAGATGAGTGTGTGTTAATAAAAACGTGAAACATGAAAGCAAAGTCTTGTAGGATGAGTAATCTCCAATGTTCTTAAACAAAATCTAATTGAGTTTAATGGTATAATGCCTACAATAATACATTTTATAACAACAATATTGTGAAATATAATTTCAGCTATTTATTGGTTTAACGCTTCTCATTTAAGCAATTCTAGAAACATTTAACTCAACTGTATTTTAACAGGTTTCCTAAAGACATTTGCTTGCTATGATTTATAAGTTAGTATACACATAATTAATTCTAATTCGTTGTTAATTAATGGCTCACATAAAATTTGTAATTCCTTAAACACGAATGATTTGTTATAATAAATTCATACATTGAAGAGAACATAAATATACAATATTAACATCCTTCAATCTGACTTAAAGATACACACATTCAATAAATAGCAGTAATTAATTAATTCTTTGTAAGACACATATTTATTTCTTAAATAAAATTTATTTTATTAGTATAAGCATAGATAAGAAACAAAGTTATCATTCTGTAGTAATTTAAAATATAGCATAATAAAGTACACATGCACTTTCCTGTTTTAATCTGACCTTTATATAAGCAGAATATAACTTGAACTGAGAGTCTATAGATTTTATTAAATAGTCATGCATACATTTTCACAAGATATTAAAAAATTCCCACAATTTTGTTAAAAGATTATAATGTTCATGAAGTTTAAGTTTCTTTTTAATTATAATAATAAATAAAAACAAATAAAGTAGAGTGAATTTATCAGCATAAAGATACATTTTTAAAGAAAAATAATAGTAATAATATTAAAGATAGTGTTAATTTAATGTTTAACTGAGGCAAGGAACTTTAGTCAGATATACCTTTGTTATTATTTAGCCAGTCATCCTAGCTTAAAAGTTTCTGGTAACTAGAATTCCCATATGATTTTAAAAAAAGTCACTTTGGAGTTTTGCTTAGTGGGCAAATGAAACATTTAATTATAAATATTTCTAGGTAAAAAATATTTTATTTAGTAATTTAATAGCCAAAGATATAATTGCGAAATTTACAGAATAGCAATATTTATACATCATTTTACTAGTTGGTGATTGGAGAGAAGGGAGGGGGTTGTGCAATTTACAAAACTACTTTGGGAGAATTAAAATCGATAATCATAGTTTTTTATAATAATAAGTTAAAATACAACAATTATTAAAATCAAATTATTGCAACAGAAGGTGAAGAATTAATCAGAGTATTGAGCAATCGGTCTAATTAGAATTGTATGTGTGAAGAGTGCATGTATGTAAATGACTAATTTGTGAATTTTAATTATAAAGTTAACGAATAAATAATAAATATCCTGTGTTACCTTGTAGGAAAACTCATTAAAAAAGAACTAATATTTTCGCAATGATTCATACATAGCGGCCAATTTTCACTCAAGGTTCTGGGTTTGAAGTTGGGTTGCCATGCATTTTATTATTATTCCTAAAGAAAAAGTGTGGAAAAAGAGCATTCTGTCATTTATTCTTTGGGGAAAATTTTCTTTCCTTTGTTCTTTGGGGAGATTTCCACAAGCAGAAAATTACTAAAGGAAATAATTTGATATATGTGGCATGGGAATGTAGAAGTTTAAAAACAATGGGAGGTCAATCCATTGGACTGCAGGCATAAATGGTTTTGCAGGTAAATCATTCAGGAAGGGATAAAAGACAATAGGTAATTAATCAACTAAAATACAGATATAAATGGTGTGGAAGGTCAACCATTCTGGGAGAGTGGGATGAAGAAACCCATGCAATATAAGAGATTGATTTGTCTTTTAAAAAAATGTAAAAAAAAAAAGCTTTCTCATTCTTGCTAGTCATCATCGGTTATGCAAAGAAGCCTCATGGTCAAGTTAAATGAACATTTTTTTTTAAAAAAAAGAGAGAAAAGAAATTGTTTGTTGTTATTTTTTTTTATTCTTCTGTCTCCTGAATGATAAAACTTAGTCAAGTTTTATAATATTAGTACAAAATGACTGTCGAGTAAATTTATATTAGGTGCACACTATGTCTTCTCTAAAAATTGACCAACATCATGATTTGTCTTACATATAGATATACCCAGTTTATCAGGGATCAGCTAGTGAGGAAACTTAAACTGCAGAGAGAATTTTGCTCAGGAAAATTTGGAAAAGCACTGAGTTATATGAAACATTATTTCACATTTAAATTTATGAAGTTTAAAAGTCATAGCTAGATATACTTTCTAAAATGGCAAGAAAAAATAATTACATTTTGTAAATAGAGGGGAACTGAACACTACAATCGCATAAGAAGCATCAAATCATCGTAAGTGAAATGAGAAACACATCAACAAATAGACTTGTTCATTTCAAAACATAAAAGCTAGTTACTTTCCGCTATAAAAGTGTAACTAATGCACAGAATGCAAAAAGGAGAAAGTCTTATAATTCACATGAAAATTTTATTACATTTTAGCATAAGGATTGAACTTATGTAAAACTGACTCTTTCAAATAAAGCACCAGATTAAGGATTCACAACTAAAAGGAATACTATAAAGTAGTATGTGTGCACACAAAACAAACAGACAAAACAAAAGTGCAAAAAAAATGGAAATCAGAGATCGAAAGGATGAACCGGAAGAACTGTTTAAGTATAATTTTATTACTTGTTATTCGTTTCTAACCTTTAATCTAAAAAGAAAAGAAATTAGTCATATATTTATTTAAAGTTAATCTATGTTAAAATTATTATTATTTCTTTTTGGAGAGTAGATAAGCTAATATCAAATTATTTTGTATGTGCACGTATTAATAATGCTTTACATTTTTTATGAAGAGAATGAGAGATATTGCTAAGTAAAATGTTTTTAAATTGGATAAGGTGTTATTATCAAATGTTTAGACTTATTGATATATTTTATAAAGATTGTGTGAATGTTGGGCTAAAACATCATTTGCTGTAAAAGTGCAGAGAGATAATTTTAAAAAATTTAATATGCATTTCTTATTACTATTATAATTATTGTAAATTTAAAGTTAGATATAAGCTATTTAAGGCTTGGAAAAATTGTTGGCTATTGTACTGGTATAATATTTCACAGAAGAATGTAGATGTGATAGTTACACTCATACAAGTTAGTGTTAGGCCTGTGTATACATGGGTGGACAAAGAGTCCCCACCTAGCTAGTTGAGTCGTAGTTTAGCTTGCTCACTATGATGTTTATTCCATTTTTTAAATGTATTTAAGTACAGTGGCAGTGTTTTCCACTTGGTTATTTTTTGCACCATAAGATGATTTCTGCATTGATGGTCAGATATTAAAATGTATACCCAAGTCCCCCTGTATGACTAGCAATAAATCCTAGCATACCTCAGCCTTAGTGAAAAGGGTACTTTCTCTTATTTCTGTCACTGCATACCTCAAACTAATGTTGATATTTCTTAAAGGTGTAGAAACTACAGCTATTGCTAAGTATCATTTTAATGTTGGTTACATGGTCACAATCTCAATTTGATGTTTAGAATGAGTGTGAATTGTGTGTGTGAAATTATTATACTTGAACATTGATTTCTTGATAAATTTTAATTGATCAATAATAGCCAAGAAAATAACGTAAATATTAAACTTAAGGGTTAAATAAAACCTGAGAACATCATAAGCAATGTGTATATAAAATTATCTAGAAAATATAGCCAAAGCCAGCTGAGAACTTCACTGGAATGGTAAGATTAATGAGGTATTATTATTATTATTATTATTATTATTATTATTATTATTATTATTATTATTATTATTATTATTATTATTATTATTATTATTATTATTATTATTATTATTATTATTATTATTATTATTATTATTATTATTATTATTATTATTATTATTATTATTATTATTATTATTATTATTATTATTATTATTATTATTATTATTATTATTATTATTATTATTATTATTATTATTATTATTATTAACCCTGAGAAGAGATTATCATAGGAGATAAGTGAGCTAGTAGGATGGAAAATTTGAGAGTAAAAGAGATAGTAGTGTGATGATAATGGAGGGATGGATCAGGAGAGTGGTGATTGACATATACCTATTTGTAATCTGAAACAAAATCTTATTTGTGACTTTAATGGTAATGAATTGGGGAATGTGCAGAAAATATAAATTGTAATGAGAGTTAAGTTTCCAAGAGGAGGAGGAGTAGTAGTAGTAGTAGTAGTAGTAGTAGTAGTAGTAGTAGTAGTAGTAGTAGTAGTAGTAGTAGTAGTAGTAGTAGTAGTAGTAGTAGTAGTCGTAGTAGTAGTAGTAGTAGTAGTAGTAGTAGTAGTAGTAGTAGTAGTAGTAGTAGTAGTAGCAGTAGTAGTAGTAGTAGTAGTAATAATAGTAGTATTTTAAGGCATTCTCAGTGTTGTCTTAGACTATTGATTATTTATTAACCCATTCATTAGATATCATTATTAGAGATTATCAATAATTTATTGAAATAAGTTTAGCCTCAATATTTTCATTGAAGTTGCAATTTGGCATCCTGACAAATATGATTAGGGATATTCTATTTCATCATCATCGATCCTGAGGGAGGCTTTAGTGATAATGTTACCTGGGAGTGGAGAAGCATTTATCCATCCTTCTGCCCAAAAGGTTATAAGTGATGCATAACATGGCTGCAAGCATTGCATAATGTGGTTGCATGATCAGAATAATTATAAATGGTGTGCCAATGTGGTTTCTCAAAGAATTATGGGTGTTGGGAGTTAATTAAAAGCTAAGAATTGAGTTTGTAGATGCCAGAAACTGGTTATATCAGAAATTTTTTATCAAATTAGGTATAGCAATGTGTAGTTAATTTTGATAAAAGAGAGATCAAAATTGTATGTCTATTTAAAACTGATTATTGATTATGATGGGTTTTCTAGATATCTAAAACACTTGAAATGAAACATCTAGATAGTATAGTGATTGCTAAGGTTAAGACGAATTTGGTGACCAATGTATAGGTTGTTGGGAGATTTGTGATTGTTGGTTAATGGAAGTGAGGAAAGGTGTGTGTCTAATTCTTTATCATTATTTATTTATCATTAAATATAAAGTGCATTGGAGCAAAAGGGAGACAGGTCAACCAAAGAATAAGAAAGAGGAGACATTAGAGAAAATGTTCTTTAGTGTTACTAAGTGACAAAGTCAGGAAAGTGAAGGTGTAGTTGCTGGTATGTTGAGCTCTGAAACATATCAAAATAACCAGAAATGACTGACTAAAATTCAGCAATTTGAAGTAAAGTTACAGACTATGGTTATTCAAATGGATAACCAAACTAAAGATTTCATAAAAAGCTAAGCTAGACTAAAAAGTCAAATAGATAACCAAACTAGTTTAAATATAGAATTAAAAGAAAGCCAAGCTAGTCTAAAAATCAAATGGATAACCAAGTTACACTAAGGGCCAAGTTAAAAGATAGCATAGAAAATCGAGTTGTAAAGTTAAAAATTAGTCTAATCGTTCAGCTTAGTAAGTTAGAGATCCAAATGAAAGTGCAAAAATATAAGCTGGAGACTAGAATGAATGAGATCAATTGAGAGCCAGTGCAGGGTTTAAAGTTTGAATATAAAAAATAGTAGAGAAAACCATAGAACATATTACTCAAGAAAATAGAGAGTTTGGTAGGAGATTGCATAGTGAAATGAAAGCCATGAAAGAATCAATGGAGAGTAAAAGCATCTTTTTAGGAATCAGCTTAACGTAGAATTTATAGAAGAATTACAATTGAGATTATCTCAAAATAAAATTGAAATTGAGTCTGACTTAGAAATGAGATTCACCAAGTTGACAATTGAGAGCCGAGTGATTCAGTGTTACGTCAAGTACAAGCTACAGATTTTGGAAAAGAAAATAGAAGATACTAATGAAAAATTAGCTGGCCATAGGGTAGGAATGGATCAAAAACTCAGGAACACTGATGTTCAATCGGATCAAATAATCAATATGTTTTAAAAAAGATTTTGATGCACGATTTTAAGAAACAGAGAAAGTTCCAAATGCTTTGAGAGTGGAGATTGAAAGTTATAAAGAAAGTGCATGAGAGCAGACTAATCACATAGATAGAGGTTTATCATCTGCAAAAGATGAATGTTCTGTGTCTACAAAAGAATCAGAGATAGAGATGGAACAAATAAAACATTTTACATGGTCTTTAGAAAGGGATATGAAAATAATATTATTTTTATAAAGTGCAGTCAATACTGAAATTAAATTGAGAGATTGCAAGTTTCACAAGCACTTATGACAACCAACAGCCAATCAAATCTTAAGCACTAGGACAGAGAATTTAAAATAAAAAAGGGGTTTCATTCTCTTCTTTACTTGTCTTTCTATATATCCAAGCCAGTCCAAAGTATTTACATCTGAAAGTGTTAATATTAAATATCATCACACTTAATTCACTGAGTTCAAATTATAAACATACAGTGTGAAATCTTTTGATTTACCACACAGTAGTTTTTCGATGTTATAACTTTGCAACAATATATTAAATAATATTATTTTTATTTTTCACGCTTTCAGATATAAGTACTTTGGATTGGCTTGGATATATAGAAAGACGAGTAAAGAAGAGAGTGTTACCATTCAGATATAAGTACTTTGGATTGGCTTGGATATATAGAAAGACGAGTAAAGAAGAGAGTGTTACCACTCTTTTTTTGTTAAATTATCTGTCCCAGTGCTTAATATTTGATTGGCTGTTGGTTGTTATAAGTGCTTGAGAAATTTGCATTCTCTCAATTTATAGGAATATAAAGAAAATGCAGCAAACGTTTGGTAACAGTACTTTAGAAAGTTGGAGAGTAACCAGATAAAGAGGTATAACTTGCTTCAGTGCTTTTTAATCAGTTAGAAAAAATGAAAAATGAGAAGAGGGAGTTTATCTGTGAAATCATTAATGAACTTCTTACAGAGAATAGAATTAACCTATTGGATCAAGAAGATCAGGAAATACAGATGCATAAAAGCCAGGGGTAGGTGTTGTCAAAGATAGTCAATATCAGGTGTATCTGCTTTATTGTAAAGTAGTATGAAACACATGATTCACATTAGTAATTGTTCATATATGCAAATTGGTAAAGCAAACAGGGCAAGTATCCTACAAAGCAAAGATAACCAAGAAAAGTTGTCTCCATGCTGGTTGGATGAAGGTAGTCATAATATAATGGCAAACAAATTTGTAAAGATAAAAACTTCCAAAGGGGAAAATTTAGAAGCCTTAGTGCAATACTTGCAAAGTTTAGAAGAATTATTTTTATTATGTTAGTTAACCAAGGGTAGAAATTGGCAATAGTTACAAATCACATATACATTACTGCAAAAGATTGGTGGCAGTCACTTTTTGAATGACCACAAACATATGAAAAATAACAATATTTATTCATAGATAGTTTTTGGGAAGAGGATAGGCAGGATAATGTCAGATACAAAATATCACAAGAAAAATACAGCAGTCAAAAGGGAAGTTATACACAGTTTTTCCAATGCCAAGCAGTAAAGCTGAGAATGTTGACTGCAGTTTTTCTGTCTGAATCTCAAATAATTAGAATAATCATGCATAGTTTACACCACCAAATAGAGCTAATTTTAAGTGTTGCTAACAACTGCACTATGGAAGAAGTAACTAACCTTTTTGAATTGCTAAAAATGATTGTGAGAGGTTTAAAAATAGCATGAAAATAAATAGAGACATATATCCACACTCTAGTAATGTGGGTATGTCACCCATCCAATATACATTTAATAGTAGGGACTCCAGATATTGTATTAAGTTCAGACACAGCACTTAAGCTGGAAGAACAACTCATGTAAGTGGGCCAACATATGGAATAAGAGAGTGAAGATTAAAAAACCCTTGACAAGTGGTGTACAAACCACTCCCACAATTATCAACAGACGTATTAGCAAAATAAGTGCATTAAACTAGAGATAACTTCATTGGAGAGTTCCGCAGTCCGTGGTTCATTTAAACAATATAAGAGGGATGAGGTGATATGGCAGCTGGAAACCATTAATCTGGAATTTGATTTTTTAGAAGAGAATCAAGTGACTCCTTCACACCATATCCATAGCTGTCTAACCACTCTGGTCCCATTTGGCAGGTTTTTTTCAATGCTTTAGTTGACTCAGGAAGCCAAGCTTCCATTTTATCAGAAGAAATGTATGTACAAATTTTATAATTTAAATCAAACCCTTCCTACTTTGTGTATTAAAGCAATACAAGTCACACTTGCTAATGCCAAGAAAATTAAAGTATAGTAAACAAGTTTATCTATCTTTAAAGATAAATGAAACTGAATTCGAGCATGTTTTCTTAACTATGTCAAGTTTAATTTATAAAGCAATAATTGGCACACACTTCATGAATTTGAATTTATGTTTTATTGACTACAAAAGGAAAAAATTTTAGTCCAGAATGAGGCTTGTCCATTTCAAACAAATATAATTGATCAGTTTAATCAATTAATGTGTATACAAAAAATTGCAATTGATCTCAATATTAAATTGAAAGTAAAAGTTCATATACAATAGGCAGTGGATATTATGAACCACTGTCCCAATTGCAAGTCTTATATATAGATGTTTTATTGAAGATACCTGGCATATTGAGGGGATATGTCCATCGAATTCAGTTAATGTCTCATGAACCATTTCAGAAATGGACTTATCCAATACCACACCAATATCAGGCAAAGGTGCAGTATCAAATCAATAAAATATTTGAGTGTCAAATAATAAAGAAAAGTCATTCCACATTTATAAAACCTTTAGTAGTGGTTAAGAAGAAAGATGTGAGTATTAGAGTATGTTTAGAAGTGCACAAGCTCAACCAAGTTACTATTCCTGACCATGACATTCCTTCCCCTGCCCGTGAACTATTTATTAAAAATTTAAGGGAAGAACATTTTTTCAACCTTCAATTTTACAGCCAGGTACAGGCAGATACCACTCAATGTAAATGATCAAAAATATATGGCATTCCGTTATCAGGGTCAATCCTATGTCTTCCAGAGAATGCCATTTGGTTTAATAAATAGTGGTTCTGGCTTGATTACATGTTTAAACATGATCTTTTCTAAACCACTTAAAGACCTATTAAATATGTATGTAGACAATATAGTTATAGTATCTAAAACCATGGTTGACCATCTGCAACATATAGAATAATTTAAAACAGAACGTTCTGCAAATAACATTAAAATTAATTTAAAACAATGTATTCTTGTAGCTACTAAAATAATGCTTCTCTTTCATTTAATCAGTGGTGAAGGGATCAAACCCTATCCCAAAAAAGTGGCACCTGTTCAAAATTTTTCCCTTCCTTGAACAAAAAAAAAACAATTACATTTGTATTTCGATTTGGTCAATTACTACCAGAAATTTTACAAAAATCTAGTCTTTGATACTGTACATCTCTATGTATTGCTGAGAAAGAATGAGAGATAGAGATGCACCGCAGAACATAACAATTAGTTTAACCTAATTAAAAGGACGTTTTTAGATCTGATTACACTAGCATATCTAGATTTTTCAAAAAAAGTTTACTTACAAACTGATAGTAGTGGCTTTGGGTTGGGGGTTGTATTTCACCAGATTAATAATTTAGACATACTGCAGGTTTTATATTTTCTTAGTTGTCACTTGAGAGGAGCTGAAATCAACACCATGATGAAAAGGTGACTTTAGCTGTCAGGTGGGGGTTTCAGAAGTTAAGACAAATCTTGATAGGATCAGAGGTGGTGGTTTTATCTGACCTTCATAGCCTAGAATTTTTAAATAATAGTTACCTTAATAATTATAGGCTGATCAGATGGAGCCTCTATCTCCAACAATTTAATTATATTTAATATATATTTCAAAAGCAAAGACAATATTATTGCTGTTATGATGAACAGACATCTGATAAAAGCAAGCTATGTAAACCTGTATCCGGATGGTGTTGTCATTAGTAATATAGATTTGCAGTTAGAAGAGTTCAGTCGTAAAAAATATAAAGAATTGGCTACTTTACAAGACTAAGTACAACGGGTGAGGAAAATTAGGGATGTTTTAACCAACTCTGATAATTTAAATAAACATACTAAATTTACAACTAGAGTTAAAAATTATTATAAGCTGATTAATAATATTTTAGTAAAAGAGGTGAGTAAATTTGATGATAAATTGTGGAGGATGTTAGTTGCCCCTGGTATGATAGAGCAATTGATTCAGTACATCCACTGTCAATAAGGCCACTATGAAAGAAAAAATCAAGCATGTTTTAAAAAAGTATGTTGTTTGGGACAAAATGACTGAGACTATATATGACAGTATAAAATAATGTAAAGTATATTTAAAAACTAAATTTAGTAATTGTTCATTTGCAGGAGCTTTACAGCCAATAATGTCTAACAAACCAAATGAGCTGTTAGCTATCGACTTTTAAGGCCCACTTCCACCTTTCAATCGATAATAATTTATACTAGTTGTGTATTACATCTTTTCTAAGTATGTGTCTCCATACCCAGTATCTAAAGCTGATGATAGAAATGTAGTTAAGTGCATGTATGATTTTAAAATTCCCTTGATTGGTAAGTCACAATCGATCCTGTCTGACCACACAATCATCTTCATCTCCACAACTTGGAAAAGATGGATTCAGAGGAATAATGTGAAACACATTATGAGTTCCATAAGAAAATCTAAAATCTAACCCATGTGAGTGGGTGATGAGGAAGTTAAGTATGGAGTTCAGAGCTATCTAGATGAAAATCACTGGCAGTGGGTTAATAAATTATCTCAAATTATAAAGTACATCAATGTCATGATTAATGAATACACTAAATTGACCCAAATCCAGTTTCACTTTGGAAAACCAGAACCACTGCTTATTAACCCTCCCTTACTTATCATTTTGTAAGATATAATCCCATCAGATGGCCAGCAAATAGCTTAGGTTATCTTAAAGAAAATGAGTGAAAAATGAGTCAGTTTGTCTAAGGTTAGGCTACATTTTTTCAAAGTACATGGTTATGTAGTTGTAAGGATAACTCACATCAGCAAACCTCAAAAGCACATTTTCAAAAAGTTTCTGAATCTATATGGTGGCCCCTATTAAATACTTAAAAAGATAGTAGAAAATGTTTTCCTACTCTCAACCTAGAGAGAACTTAAGAAACCTACAATGCATGAAGTTTAATACCTGTACCACCTAAAAATTAAGCAAAGTAAATGTGATTGTTAAGTATTAGTCCACTTTATATAATATAGAATTAATTATCCATATATAACTAATGAAGATATAATTTAAATTCAGCAAATTCTTAATTAATGGAGGTTGATATTTAGCCCTTGGGTTTTCCCAATTGCTCCATTAAATTTAGACTTAGCTATGTAAGATGGTGTTTAATGAAAATTTTCATCATGATGTATTTTTTTCTTCCACAGACAAGCTTTCTAGACAATGCTGAGTTTGAATCCAAGTCATATTCTTAGGGATTTTATAGTTTTATTTAGTTGGCAATCTAAACATTTAATCATAAAGATTTGTAGGCAAAAAATATTTTATTTAGTAATTTAATAGCCAAATATATAATTGAGAAATTTATAGATTACCAATATTTATACATCATTTTAATGGTTTGGAAATTGGAAAGAAGAGAGGGGTTGTGCAATTTACAAAATTATGTTCGGAGAATGAAAATAGATAATCGTAGTTTTACAATAATAAGTTAAAATGCAATAATTATTAAAATCAAATTATCAAAAAAAAAAGATCAAGAATTAATCAGAGTATTGAGCAATCGGTCTAATTAGAGTTGTATGTGTGAAGGGTGTGTGCATGTATATGACTTAGTTGTGAATTTTAATTATAAAGTTAATGATTGAATAATAAATATCCTATGTTATCTCGTTGGAGAACTCTTCTTAAAGAAGATTATTTTTTTTTACAATGATTCATTCATAGCTGCCAATTTTTGGCCAAGATTCTGGGTTTGAAGTTTGTTGGCTATGCATTTTTTTATTATTATTAAAGAAAAGGTAAAAAAAGAAGGGGGGGTGCTTTCTGTCATTTATTTTTTGGGGAGAGTTTTATTTCATTTGTTCTTTGGGAAATTTCCACGAACATAAAATTACTAAAGAAAATCATTTGATATCTCTGACATGGGAATGTATAAGTTTAAAAATAATGTGTCATCAATCCATTGGAATACAGACATAAATGGTTTAGCAGATCAATCATTCAGCATAGGCTGGAAAAAAGAAGTAGGTAGCTAATCAAGTAAAACACAGACATAAGTGGTGTGGAAGGTCAATCATTCAAGGGAGGGTGTGAAGAATCTCTGGCAATATAAGAGCTTGATTTGTCTTTTAAAAGAAAAAAAAAGTGCTCTCTTTCTTGCTAGTCATTATCGGTTATCCAGAGAAGCCTCGTTGTCAGGTTAAATGAAGAATTTTTAAAAAAAAAAAAATAAGAGAAAAGAAACCATTTGTTGTAAATTTTTTATTGTTCTGTCTCCAGAATGATAAAACTTCGTCAAATTTTACAATATTAGTAAAAAAGGACCTTCAATAAGTTTATATTAGGCACACACCCTGTCTTTTCCAAAAATTGATACTATTATGTAATGTTGCCTATTAAACAAATAAATAGATAAGTGAATGAGTCAGCCAACTATAGGAGGCAAACATGTTTCTTGTAGTGCCTGCTTTCGACTATTAAATAACAATACTTATCCAAAATAACATTAAAAATAGTTATTTTAATATCTAATTGCTAAATTAAAATATTTAAAATTTGAAATAATCATAGCTTTTTACCCAGGACATCACTGGTGATGGAAGAAAAACAACGGTGCTTTTTTATCTTCTTTCCCTCCCACAGACATTCTTTGTGAGTAATAAGGTCTAATTGGACCTTGAAAGAAACTAGACATTTAATATCCAAATAACTGAACAGTGTGCAGTCGGAAATATAATACATAATCTGAAATATCAAGTCATCTGCATTTTCATATTATACGATCTTCTTTCTTAGAAGATAAACAAATTTGAAATAATTCTTAATGCAAAAACATTATTATTAATGTCTGCAGAAGCATGACTTTATTTTATTTCTGTAAGCATTGCGATATTTTGTATATCTTTATCTCAAAGAAAATAATGAATGCTGTGAAAACAATACAATAGCATATAAAAAACAAACAGAAACTAGATTTGTTTTAAATCAATAATAAATAAGCTTATTTGCAAGAACTAAAGTGAAAAAATAAAATCTACGAATAAAGTTTGGACTTATTACCGAGATAGTACTGACAGCATGTTCTTTCGACTATAAGAACTCAAGCAAAACCTTTTGGCCTTACAAACAAACTAACCAAGGTCTTGAAAAAACAAATTAGTTTACACAACTGAACTTATTAGACAATATTACTCAAAATTGAGAGTTAACAATAGCTATCTCTTATATACTTTATTTCCTCTAAATTATCCCTCTAAAGCCTTCTGAGGATTATAAATTTAAATGTTTTCTTGGATTAACAATAACTCAGTAACATATTTTTTATACATTTACTGAATTTTCAAAATGATAATCATTGTCCACTTCTATTAATGGGGTGACTTACTAATAATTTACATTGTGAGCTAAATAAACTTAAAGTAATTGCTGGCACAATAAAATTAATGTCGGATTAAAAATAAATAATACCCTATTTTTAATATTCAAAACTACTGAATAAACTGAATAAAAGTAAAGCATGGATCATTCATCAGAAGTTGCACACTAATACTGACAATAAATTACTGATTACAAAATATTAATAATACCAAAATATTTAAACATCCAGTGGCAAAAAATTCTAGATGAATACAACAATTACGTAGAATATATGGATTACATTTAATGGTCATACGCTTACAATTACATAATTAAAACTATTACAAATTGTTGTTTTACTTGTGGATGTTTATAATATCATAGCAACACAAAACAAACAGTTTACACCTCTCTGAACAAAAATAACTAAATCCAACTGGAAAAAATGAAATCGTTCAAAACTAGTTTATCATTGTCATCATGCTCAATCACAAAACAACATCATCTATTATGGTAGAAAAATAGATTTAATCACATCATGAGTGATAGGCAGAATTAGAGGTTCTGCAGGGCAAAACAATATCAATCAATGAATACATCAGTATGAAAGATGGCTTTCAAATCCCTATATCTGAGCCAAAAAAGGATGCCTGGACTTTGTCACAGTACATCAGAAAAGTGTAGAAAGACAAACAAAAAATATAATTCTGTATAGGTATTTAGGCACCTTCATACATGTGATAACAATCACTAGAGATAAGCACTATCAACACTTTGAAAAGCATATAATAATAATAGGGGAACTTGACCTACATTAAGAACAATAATACATAAAGAAGTAGGACTTACATTATGAGGTCAAGCAATACTATAAGCTAAACCATGACAAGATACAAAGTTAACAATATAATTGACTAATGTCGTATTCAAATTTTAACTATACAAAACCATAAGAAAGGTCTGACTCCAACAAATGTGCAATTAAGTCAAATTGACTATGAAATATCAATAAAGAAAATTAATTCCATATAAAATTTTGTCACATAGTAACAATACACACATGTAAGTTATATCAAATATCAAATGAAAGAAAATATCTGGACCTGACTGATATAATGAATCAAAATGTGAGAATACTAATTCTCAAGTGCATGAAAATATTAGCAGCTGTGACTACTGTTGCATTTATGGAAAATATCAAAACTTCTGATAAATACTTTAGTTGTTTTATTCATAAATGAATGAAATACCATACATTTTAAAAGTAATTATTGTAAGAGATGAGTAACTCTGCTGACTCAAAATATAGTACAGTTTAATTTATCCAGCAAGTAACAAAACATATAAAAATATTTACCTGATAATGCATAGAATATCTACACATACAATTGAACACAACATCTGCTCCCAATTCAGATACATTTCATAGCTATATTTACTAAATTGAATTAAACTAAATATAAAATACCTCTGTAGCATTGTGTGTTAATTAACAAAGCTTAACTAAGATTCAATAAACAAGAAATGGATTACCTGTTAGATTTTAGCCATGCATCATAAATTTAAAGATGATTACATTCAAAACTTAACTCTTTTTAGAACAAATAATAAAAGATATAAAAAATTAACAATTTAAAATTTTAACTTGCCTGAGAGAAAGAAAAAATGTGGGTGAAAAAATTCAAGACAGACGAAATTAAAACAACCAACACATCACTTTTATAGTATCTTTATTCTTTTTTAGCTGTCAATTTCTTATGAATGCCCAATAAACAAAGATTTTTATTTATTTATTTTTTTAAACTCAACTACAAGATAAATCCATTAGAAATCATGCCATTTTAATCTAGATATTTTCAAAATTAAGTCTGATTTAATGAACTTAGTTTGAAAATAAAATTAACAAAGTTTCTTATTAAATATATTATAATAAAAATAATTATATTATTTATGCATTTAATAATTGATTTTATTTAGGATATTTATTTATTAGTGTTTGTAATAATATTTACTCCTTTAAATTCTTTAACTGGTATTATAATTCTTGACTTTTTTATATGAGTTTGAGTAACTCAAAATAAAACTAGTTTGTTAAATATCAAACAAGTTTTAAACATTCATACACACACCTACACGTACATAAATGGAGGAAATGACATTTTATGTTTTAACTTAATTTATTAATTACTTCTTAAATAAGTATGTGAAATTTATTACAACTACAAAACCAACTTTTAAAAATATTAGATATTGTAATACATTAATGATCAGCCTTTTTAAGCTATTGTGCATGCACTTTTTATGAGTGTTAATAATAAATGAATACTTTCATTTCTAACACAAGATATAGTATTTATGAAAGGATAAAATGAATCCACTTATCCCTTCAAACACAAATGCTTATATATGGGTAAATTTAAAGAACTGCAAGTGAAAGCATGAGGCTAGACCACTCTCTTTAAATTACTGTTTACGCTGTCTGAATGAATGATGTCAACAAAATTATCTAGAATTTATCAAATGTAACTCTCAAATGAAGCTTAAACATATGTAAATAATCATTTGTTTATATAACACATGTTTATAAATTGAAATACATTAAAGATCAGCCTTTTCAAGCTATTGTGCATGCGCTTTTTACGAGTGTTAATAATAAATGAATATGTTCATTTTCAAACACAAGGTATAGTATTTATGAAAGGATAAAATGAAATCACTTATCCCTCCAAACCCAAATGCTTATTTACATATGTTTAAGTTTCATTTGAGAGTGACATTTGGTAAATTCTAGATAATTTTGTCGAAGTCATTCATTCAGACATTGTAAACAGTAATTTAAAGTGAGTGTTCTAGGCTCATGCTTTCATTTGCAGTATGCATTTGGGTTTGAAGGGATAAGTAGATTCATTTTATCCTTTAATAAATACTATATCTTGTGTTGAAAATGAAAGTATTCATTTATTAATAACACTCGTAAAAAGCGCATGCACTATAGCTTGAAAAGGCTGATCTTTAATGTATTACAATTTATAAACATGCACTATATAAATAAATGCTTATTTAAATATTAGATATTAAAAATAACTTTAATAACTTTTCAACTAAATTATAATAAACCAAAAAATTAACTCTTATTTTACTATTTAAAATGTACAGAAGCTAACTTTATATTAACTGTATATTCCCTACTTTCTATTCTCTCCTAAATTTAACTATTATGATATTAAATTATTATATTCTGCCACTCATTTCACTACAATACTAGTTATTTTAATAATAATTGGGCTCTATCAAAAGAAATACAAACTAATATATTTTAAATAAATATAGCAACATATCTATTTTGCATACAGGTAAAACAGAAGTGTTATATTCAATAAAATTATTGTTTCTTTCACATTTTTATTTACTAGCTAACTATTTTATTTAAAAAAAAACAATACAAATAAATATAGAAAATTATTATGCTAAGGTAGATAATGGTAGCAATGTGTGAAAACACTTGGTCACTATCTATCTATCTATCTATCTATCTATCTATCTATCTATCTATCTATCTATCTATCTATCTATCTATCTATCTATCTATCTATCTATCTATCTATCTATCTATCTATCTATCTATCTATCTATCTATCTATCTATCTATCTATCTATCTATGTCTGTCTGTCTGTCTGTCTATCTGTCTATCTATCTATCTATCTATCTATCTATCTATCTATCTATCTATCTATCTATCTATCTATCTATCTATCTATCTATCTATCTATCTATCTATCTATCTATCTATCTATCTATCTATCTATCTATTTCTCTGTCTGTCTGACTGTCTGACTGTCTTTCTGTCTGTCTGTCTATCTATCTATCTATCTATCTATCTATCTATCTATCTATCTATCTATCTATCTATCTATCTATCTATCTATTTCTCTGTCTGTCTGACTGAATGTCTGTCTTTCTATCTATCTATCTATCTATCTATCTATCTATCTATCTATCTATCTATCTATCTATCTATCTATCTATCTATCTATTTCTCTGTCTGTCTGTCTGTCTATCTATCTATCTATCTCTCTTTATATATATATATATATGTGTGTGTGTGTGTGTGTGCGTGTGTGTGTTTAAGATACCATTACAAAAATTATAGTTTTATAGAGGTGAAGAAAATAAAATAAATTTTTATATAAGGTTTCATTTGTAAAACTTGATTAAAAGTTTTTTTTTTAAATGCTTGTACAAATATATATGTATGTGTGTGGGAATTATATTTTAATACCACAGTTATATTTGGTTTTTAATTTTAATTTTGAAAAAAAAAAAAAGAAAACTAAGATTTTTTTTTTTGTTAAATTTATGTAAAAGTAAAGTATACAAATAGATTGCTTTTCAGATTTGGGGATTTAGATTGATGAGGATAATTAAAAAGAAAGAAAACAAAAAGAAAATATTTTTTCATTAGTTAATCACTAGATCTGTAAAGGGCAATTTATTTTGTTAATTAGATAACTATTGTTATCTAGATCGAAAATTTTTAAATTGTAATTTTTTAAAAAAGTTTGGTAATTGGTTTAAGAGATATGATTCAGATATAACACAGTGACTCAGGCCATTGGATTATCTTTGACTAGCTTTCAATACTTGCATCAGCTAGTATACTTGCACCAGCGCAAAGAGACAGACACCAACTCTGACAGGAGAATTGCACGATTCCTGCCAAAATACTTGGAAATAATGATTCCTGCATATTCTGAAAGCTGATCCGGTAATTATTTTATGTAGAATGAACATTAAACCTACTGCAAGAATATTTTCTTTACCATGATGTGCTAAGCTTTTCAGCAGGACAGGTTCGGACATCCTGTGTCTACATTAATTGCCTACAATGTCATAAGAACCGGCTCCAAAGATATGACTAACCAACTCACACAAGCCTACCATCAGTGAATCCAGAGCAATGGACTAACCGAAGAAGTCTAGTGCACTAGCATTGAAATAAATTGTTAAGGTACCTTATATTTTTGCAATTTAAATAATGTTATCTGAGATTTGTTCCCTTTTTAAATATAAATGTTTTTTTTCAAATTGTATATTACGTAATTTGTTTTCTGTGTGCTTGATATTTTTTTTCTTTTAATGAGTGCTAATTTCAAACCTATTACCGTCCATCCTATTTAAGTCATAGTAAGTAAGATAGTAGCTTATTTTAATCTCACATTCCTTGTCGTTGCAGAGCGCAGTCAAGATATTACAGACTAATTTAATTGGCTTTTGGCTTGTGCCCCATTTTTATTAGCTGTACTTATATCGCAACCTTAATTATTAGTAATAGATGATTACAAAATATAATAGTCTTTAGTTTTATTTCTTAAAGCTTCCAATTCATTTATTAGGGGCATGCATGATCGTTTTACCCTTTCTATAGGTAGATCATGAGATCCTAGCTGTCTCACTCAGAGGGAGGTCAATCAATTGAAATTAATAACTTTCAACACCTTTTTTATTAATATTAAGGTTTTGGAAGCTACCTTCACATTTCTTCTGTTTCACCATAAATCTCTTTTCCTAACTATGGGTTATAAGCAGGAAGCTAACCTCTTTTGTCTGACGTGAGATCACTGTATACTTACTAATACTTCTGCTACTGCCAGTATTTTGCACTCTTTCACACACAGGAAATTACTCTCAAAGCCATATAAATATTTTAGTTCAATTTTGACGAAAGTATGTGTAGTACATATTTTAAATGTGCTTTAAAGATTATTATTTAGATTTATGTTTATTTTATCTTACTTTTAATAAAATTATTTATTTATTCATTTACTTAGTTGATTTTGTTTTCTGTTACTACCTTTCCAACTCACTGAACAAAACATAGATCTCATTTGCTTGATTGCGCTAGTCCGGCACATTCGATTTGCCTATCCTGTAACCCCTTAAAATAAATATCTAGTTCCAAATTTCGGTCTAGTGGCACCCTGGCGGTCAGTTTATGTGAGTCTAAAGCTTTTGTCCGGTATATAGGATAGTAATTTTGGCGCCCAACATGGGGCCGATATTAAAACTTTACGAGAGATGTTTTGTTCAAGTGGTTGGGAAAAATAAACAGAAATGGTAGGTGAAAATAGGTGAAATAAAGTTAGTGGTAGAATAGAAGTTGATGGAAAGATGCAGGTAGTTTCGGATCTGTCTGTATTTAATGTTTTGATATTCAAAAAGAGTTTATTAATTAGTTCGACGTTGTAAAGTTTTTTAAAAAAGTAAAGAGTTTAAGTTTGCTTTGTAAAAATAAAATAAAGTTAGCTGTTGAAGATTAAATAAATAAAAAAAATGTTAATAAGCAGATTTAAAAGAAAAGTTTAGTTGGTAATTTGGAATTAAAAAAATAGATTTAACAGAGCTAAGTTTATTTTGAAAATGGAAGCTAAAGAAGAAAGTGATAAAGAGGCAGATTGAAAAGAGAGCCCAGTTTCATTTAAACACCCCCAGATAGTAGAAAAAGAAAAAAGTGAGACAAAGACAATGATGAAGTTGATAATAGTAATGAAACAAAATATAACAAAACAAAATATAGAAATAAAATGGAGTCAACAAACAATACTGCAGGAGCAGAGAGCAGAAATGAAAGGAATGAGACAGGAAATATTGAAGACAGTTGACAAAAATCAGGCAGCTATAGACACCATAGAGAAAGATTCGAATAAGGAGGTTCAGGAAGTTGAAATAGTAAAGGAAGAGGCAAAAGACATGAAAGATGAATTAGAACTGGATAGCATTAGAACAGGCAAGGTATAAATAGAGATAGAAGTTGGTAGAGATTGGATGCAGATAGGAGGTGAAATAGAAAATGCAGATCAAAAGACAGAAAATAACGTAAAACAGTTTCTGCAAGAAACTAAAAATAAATTGTTTAAAATTTCTAGTGGTTGTGAATATGAATTTGAAAAGAAGAGAGTTAAGAAAAAAGTTAAGGAGTATGATTTTAAGGCAGAGATAAAAGCTATCTATAGAGCAATTTTATTTGAAAAGACTATAGAAGAGGGATTTGTTCCATTTCTTATTAACGAGGTAGCCTGTACTAAAGTGGGCCACATTGAACAGATATATTTTGCTCAGCTAAAGGGTCATAAGATATATGAGATACAAGATAAAACAGAATGAGAAAGAGTCAAGGCAATAAATTATAAGTGAAGGACAGACAAAAGAGGGAAAGGAACGTACATTAGAGAGTCAGTAAGAATAAAGAAAAAAACAGCCTGACCGAGCGTAAGTGATATTGATCGGAGGTATGGATTTGTAATTGGACTATGAGTTGAGAATAGAAATTTATTTTGACATAGGTGAAAAGCCTGAATGAATTTTGTAAATAATATATAATTACAACTATATATGTGTGTATAAATTATTACATTTTGATATTTTGAATTATGTTCATTTTTATTTAATAAAATGCATAGTGGCTATCATAATTGTATTACTTAGTTGTAAATAGTTATTTTAATAGATCGCCAGTATATTCCTGAAAATTTATGTTACTTGCAAATGATTTAAAATAGTATTCGTTAGGGTAGTTGGACGGATTTGATTTTTTTTAAAGTGAAAAAAAACTTAGAGAAAACTGGTTAGTGGTAGTCAGAGCAAAGTCAGCTAAGTTATCTCTTTTCTGTGATGATGGAGAGGCAGTTGTAATGGATGTTTAAGACACCATTACAAAAATTATAGTTTTATAGAGGTGAAGAAAATAAAATAAATTTTTATATAAGGTTTCATTTGTAAAACTTGATTAAAAGTTTTTTTTACTGCTTGTACAAATATATAAAGTTTTTTTTACTGCTTGTACAAATATATATATATATATATATGTGTGTGTGTGTGTGTGTGTGTGTGTGAATTATATTTTAATACCACAGTTATATTTTGGTTTTTAATTTTAATTTTGAAAAAAAAAAAAAGAAAACTATGATTTTTTTTTTAAAAGTAAATTGTACAAATAGATTGCTTTTCAGATTTGAAGATTTATATTGATAAGGCTAATTAAAAAGAAAGAAAACAAAAAGAAAGTAATTTTTCATTAGTTAATTCCTAGATCTGTAAAGGGCAATTTATTTCATTAATTAGATAAATATTGTTATCTAGATCGAGAATTTTTAAATTTTAATTAAAAAAAAAGTTTGGTAATTGGTTTAAGAGATATGATTCAGATATAACAGGCTGAATCAGGCCATTGGATTATCTTTGACTAGCTTTCAATACTTGCATCAGCTAGTAAACTTGCACCAGTGCAAAGAGACAGGCACCAACTTTGACAGGAGAATTGCACGATTCCTGCCAAAATAGTTGGAAAGAACGATTCGTGCTTATTCTGAAAGCTGATCCAGTAATTATTCTACCTAGAATGAACATTAAACCTACAGCAATAATATTTTCTTTACCATGATGTGCTAAGCTTCTCACCAGGACAAGCTTGGTCATTCTGTGTCTACATTAACTGCCTACAATGCCATAATAATCGGCTCCAAAGAAACCACTAACCAACTCGCCCAAGCCTACCATCAGTGAATCCAGAGCAATGGACTAACCTAAGAAGTATAGTGCACTAGCATTGAAATAAATTGTTAAGGTACCTTACATTTTTGCAATTTAAATAATGTTATCTTAGATTTGTTCCCTTTTTAAATATAAATGTTTTTTTTCAAGTTGTATATTATGTAATTTGTTTTCTGTGTGCTTGATATTTTTTTTTCTTTTAATGAGTGCTAATTTCAAACCTATTACTGTCCATCCTATTTAAATCTTAGTAAGTAAGATAGTAGCTTATGTTAATCTCACATTCCTTGTCATTACAGAGTGCAGTCTGGATATTACAGACTAATTTAATTGGCTTTTGGCTTGTGACCCATTTTTATTAACCATACTTATGTTGTGACCTTAATTATTAGTAATAGATGATTACAAAATATAATAGTCTTTAGTTTTATTTATTAAAGCTTCCAATTCATTTATTAGGGGCATGTACGATTGTTTTAACCCTTTCTATAGGTAGATCATGAGCTCCTAGTCTATCTCACTCAGAGGGAGGTCAATCGATTGAAAGTAATAACTTTCAACACCCTTTTTATTATTATTAATGTTTTGGAAGCTACCTTTGCATTTCTTCTGTTTCGACATAAATCTCTTTTCCTAACTATGGGTTATAAGCAGGAAGCTAACCTCCCTTGTCTGACATGAGATCACTGTATACTTACTAATATTTCTGCTACTTCCAGTATTTTGCACCCTTTCACGCACGGGAAATCGCTCTCAAAATCATATAAACATTTTAGTTCAGTTTTGACGAAAGTACGTGTAGTACATATTTTAAATGTGCTTTAAAGATTATTATTTAGATTTATATTTATTTAATCATACTTTTAATAAAATTATTTATTTATTCGTTTACTTAGTTGATTTTGTTTTCTGTTGCTACCTTTCCAACTCACTGAACAAAACATAGATCTCATTTGCTTGATTGAGCTAGTCTGGCACATTCGATTCACATATCTTGTAACCCCTTAAAAATAAATGTCTAGTCCAAATTTGGGACTAGTGGTGCCCTGGCGGTCAGTTTATGGAAGTCTAAAGCTTTTGTCCAGTATAATATATATATATTACCATGGAAGAGTATATGGCTTCAATTATAACTACCATCATATGTTAATAGATATGTAGTCATTCTGATTTTAATTGGAAACACTATCCAGGCAAAATATCTGTTGGCTATGGCTAGCTTGTGGGATTTATAGGTTTAAACCAACATATTCCAAAATGGTATCTATAGTAACTTTTTCACATTAACCTTCCTATTCCATCCTAACCTATGAACTTACATATCTTATTGGTATCTTGCTCTCAACATTGTGACAACCATTTTATTAGATTGCCAACCCTACCCATTCTCATCAATACATTTATACAACACCTGGCTTGTATTGTGCTAAATACAATATCAACTGTGTCATAATGAATTATCACCATATTGACTCCCAAACTATTATAAAAAGATCATGATCACCATAATCATTATCTATATAATTATATGCTCACATTTTCCCATGTGAACAATTAAATTTAGAACAAATTAGTAAATATTTTTGTTGAGACATAAGGGAGATGTAGGACATACCTTAACCCCCATATGTAAACATCAATATTCAATGAAATCATATAATTTATATACCCGTTTCAATTTGATTATAGATGTGAGAATAATTTATATAGCTCTGTAATCAATTAACTAATGATAAAGTGATCCAACCCTAACATTCATTTTAATACTTTGTACAGTCATAAACTATGATGATGAAAATACCACAATTAACCAATCCAAGCTATACCCTTCATGTATAAATAGCCATGTGTACTTTGTTTAGTACAACTTATATGCCAGCTTAAACTGATGACAATGGCAACAACCACCCTCCTGATGATGATAATGTATACTCATTATCTATTAGCTAAATAACTAACCCAATAATAATAATAATAATAATAATAATAATAATAATAATAATAATAATAATAATAATTGTAGTAGTAGTAGTAGTAGTAGTAGTAGTAGTACTAGTAGTAGTAGTAGTAATAGTAGTAGTAGTAGTAATAGTAGTAGTAGTAGTAGTAGCAGTAACAGCAGTAGCAGTAGTAGTTGTAGAAGTAGTAGTATTAATGATGTTGATGCTAAGGCAAAAATGTTTGATAATTATGTGTATTAAGACTCATTTATTTTAATAATAAATTTCCAATCATGTAATTGACTTAAATAATATTGGTAATCAAAACAGTACTTAAATAAGAATGATTAAATGTATAAATAAGAGCCTATATATATATATATATATATATATATATATATATATATATTGTAACAGTATCCAGGTTCAAAGCCTGTTACACGAAAGTTACACAATATTCTCTAACTGCTTAGCTCCGCATGAGTCTAATAAATTTGATTCAGCTGCGAGGGGAAAATATAAAAAATGAGATATATATGTCTAAGAGAGAAGGCTTGATAGTTTTTTGTATTAATTAAAAAAAAGTGAGAAAAAGATATTTATAGTTATTTATTTGTTTTAAAATAAATTCATGAAAATGTGTTAATAAATTATGGGAATGCAGCTATATACAAATATATAAATTTGTTGTATTATTAATTTATTTCAAATGCATAATTTTCTATTGTGTTATTGTATATCACATTTTAATGAGAGTACTGAAAGAACTTTTATATATGTATACCTTGAGACAATTTCATGTCTTTTGTTTGATTACTTAGCCATGAAAAGAAAAATGTTAAAAGCATGCCTAAAAAATAAGATCTAGATATTGAAAAACTATTTTGGGAACAAAAGAATTTGGAAAAATTAATTAGTTGAAAAGTAAAATCAGAACAAGCAGGAGTGATTTTGCGAACTGAAATATTAATAATTTTAATTGCTAAATGGACTGGTAGTATAAAATGGATTCATATTTAGTAACTGAGACCATCATGATAATTGGCATGCAAGAGTAGAAAAATATGTGTAGGGCTGCCATCTTAACCTCCCAATATGTAATGTTGCTGTTAAGTGCTTGCCCTCAAAGAACCATACATATCTCATCAATATGCCACCAGAACAATGCAAAAAGAAGAAAATGACAAATTTCTGTAAACTCAGAATGCCTCCAGTAAGCCATAATTATTTCCTGGACTCAATTACCACAACATGGACATTTGTGCAAACTTTTTGCTGTTCACAGAAAAATTTTCTTTTATTCTGTGACCGTATTCTTTGACATTAAAAGAATATCTATATATCAGTTGGATCATCAAAAATGACATGTACATGGAGATCCACTTATCCCTATTTGAAATCCCAGGTACTTCAAGGTAACTATAACTAGTTTCTTTAACCTAAAAAAAATGAACATTTCTTGTTGTTACTCTCCAAAAGTTCAGCCATTGTATAGAATTATATATTTTAAGTTAAACATATAAATGCTTTCCCACATACATATTTAATTATACGTTTGTTTGTTTTTTAATTTACTAATTCTGTTTTTTTTATTTTGTCTTTTATGTTATTATTGATATATAAATTATATAAATATGTTTTTATTTCTCAATATTTAACTAGCCATAGTAATAAAATTATATACTTACTTTAAAACAAATTGTCTCTCATTAATGAACATAATTATCACTTATATTAGCCTAGTTTCCTTCCTGGCAGAATATCTGAAAAGGCAAGTAGATTATACGTAATTTTAAATTCTAAGATATAACTATTTATATATGCATCTTAAATTGAAATGTATATAAAACAGAGAAAGCCTGTTTCAATTATACAAATTTAGTCAGTAACCCCTGTTCAACCTCCCAGCCCAGGGATTTGAGCTAGCTGAAAGGGTCAGGCACCTAATTAGTGATCGTTTTAAGATTTCTAAGAGGAGAAAGTATAATTCTTATGGTCTTAGTAAGATTGGCGTTTGAGATCAGTTTATTAATCTACGCTCATAAATATACTTTTTCCGAAGAAATTGCTGTTTATCTTTCTTTTTTTTAAATGAAACAATGGCCTCTAGATAGATTTTTTTATTATATTTTTAATGTATATCCTGATATAGGATACATATACTTTTTTTCTTAATGTATATTTAAGAAAGGGGATTCATATTCGAACCCAATATGGTAAATAGTAGTCAGATCCTATCAGCAAGTGTTATGGTGACTATACAGCCATAGTTTTGTGTTACTACCTTACATGGTCAATAGAGTCATTTTTTTGATATATAAACAAACAACCAAAATTCATACCCGGTTTGCCTAATATATATATGTGTATATGTGTGTGTTCATATTTATCTAGTGTAAGCTGATATAATATGTAATAACCCAATTAAATAAATATTGTATTTAATATTTTCTGCCAGCTTTACGTATATATGCTGTCAAATGTAATAAAGTGACCATTTACATGGTATGTGTGTATTGACTTTCACACAGGTTCGTCTACGTTTTATTAATTTCTGTTCACTCAATGTAACTCCTGTGGAGCATTAAAATTTGGTATGAACTATTCCTAATTTATTCTAAATAACCTATGTTTGGTTATTCAGTCACACACACTTGGTGATATATATATATATATATATATCACCATATGTGTGTGACTATGAAGAAAAATGCTTTACATATATATATATATATATATATATATATATATATATATATAATGTAAAGCATTTTTCTTCACATTATTAAATACAAATAAAATATTTTAAAAATCTTTAAATCTTGAGCAAAGAAGCTTTTTACATCAAACTGAAAGATGCAAATTAATAAAAAGGAAAACATCCAAATGTATATGGATAGATTGCTCAAGTATTTTTGTTTCCATATTAATAACTAGGTAAACAAACCATTAATAATAATAATAATAATAAAAAAAAAACATATTTATAGCAACACAAAGATTATTCAAGGATAATAAAAAATAAATAAATGTAAAGACTTCAAAACTATATTTGTGGTGTTGTTATGCATAATAACCAAAAAAACATTTAATGTTTATCTCACAAAGTAAAACAAAACAAAAAAGATGTTTGAATTCATAGAAGATGCAAATGCTTACTTTTTAAATAAGAAAACATTAATAAAGGTTTAAAATGTTACCATACCATTGCAGTTCTTGAGGAGATAAGCTTTTAGCTGAGGCTGTTGATTTTTTGTTTTTTATTTTCACCTTTTTCACAACACTTCCATTTTTCTTCCAGTCTTTTATAATTTACATATGGCAAAAGCAAAAAAAAAAAATGACAACATTCCTGCTGTTCTAGTAATCTGTTTGAAATTTTGTGGATATCAATTAATAATGTAGAATTCTTTGGAACTTCTAATAAAAAAAACACCTAAAGGTGTCATAGTAATAAATCAGTAAAAGCTGGATATGTGGATTTTATACAATTTCTTCTCTCCTCTGTTTTCTTTTCTTTTTTTTCTTTTTTTCAAGATGATGGTGATTCTTTAATGAACCATAAAATCTGAACTGGATCTCCAAAGCAAAACGTGATTTTTATGTTGTTAACTGGGAATACTGCCATTATATAGGTGTGTAGATAAACAACCAGATCATATTGGCTTGTATTTTGGGACAAATGACTTGAGCTTACAGTGCATTATTAGTGCTCTTATATCTATGAATATATTAATCCAAAGTCTCTATATTTAAATGCCGTAATTAATTTTGTCTATTATAAGATTATTTTACTTTTTAGTTTGTTTTTGGGGAATGAACTTTTTTGATTAAGGTAAAAAAGTTATTGCTTTGTCAACTATGTTAAATGTGATATAAATAGTTATTCATATAACTACACAGCTTTGGTAACTTTATAAAAGGCAATATAATTCCAGTTTTTCCAATGGTATCTTAATAATAAAATAGTGTGCAGACTATGTCATTTTCTTTCTGCATTTTCTTAATAAGAGAGAGAAAAAAAGTAATTTATTTTTCACACTCCCTTTCTTGATTTGGCCATGATTATTTTTAGACTTTCGGCTTTCAGTCACAGGAACTTAAAAAAAATCACCTTTAAAATTCAGAAGCTTTTTCTTAATTAATCACTTTATAATATTTTTTCCTTTCTTCTTTGTATACATAGCTGTTCCAGGATTAGGTGTCATCACCCTCTAGTTCACAAGCAATGAGCTCAAAATCTCTTCAAACAAACCACTTTCCTCTTAGCTTTTAGGAAAAAAACTCTTAAAACATCTTCTGGCAGTTTCTCTCAAGTAAAACGACTAATTATTTATTGTTTTTTTTTTCTTTTTGTCAAACTTGGTCTTTTTTTTTGGACAATTTTATAAATAAAAATGTATAAAAAGAATTATTTCTTTGATATATTATACTTGTGTTAGTGAATTGTAAACTGTTAACAGTTATTCACATTCTACTATAAACTCATCAACACTCCTTCAACACTTTAAGCAAATAATTTTATTTATTTAACAGTTTCACATTCTCAAAACTTTTGTTTCAAACACACATGTGCATCTCAAATTATCTTAGATTAATGATTAAACAATTTATTTTAGTCTGTTTTAACAAAATGAAATTATAAAATGATGTCATAGTATCCTTTAATAAAATATAAAAGTTTGCAGCAACATAATATATCTTTCCTATATTACTATTTTTTTTTTATTTCTACTTACTAAGTACAGTCACATATAGAAATACCTACATATCTATGACACAAGACACAAATACATTTTGGACTTCAAATTTTCTTTCCATTCATTAATATATATATGGAAATTGACTCTATCCCTTCAATCACACACACACACACACACACACACACACATATATATATATATATATATATATATATATATGTGTGTCAGTATATATATATATATATATATATATATATATAATTAATACTGAGACTTCTATTGCCTGACTTATAGCTTAGCTCAGTAGAGGGTTAAAGAAAGTTTTAAAATATACATAATATAAATAAATAAAGGAAGAAATATTATTGATGATTAAAACAAGATACATGCTTCACGTGTTAATCAACCAAATAGTAAACATTACTAAAGTTATATTTATTCAAGCTAATAAACTATAATTTGATTTGATTTCTTCCATCATCTAAATACCCTCATAGTTTAACTACAATATAACTTTAACATAAAAACATGATATTAAATCACTCCACTATCTAGCACATCTTAATATAAATAGGTAAATTAATGTGAATTTGGAAATATGAAATCCGATCTCAGGGAATCTGTAATACAGTTCGATTAAAGAAATTCTATTATCCAGTAATTTATAACTATAAATAAAAAAAAAAAGATGAAAATTAATTGAATAACGTTTTACTGCTTTAACAATTAGATAATTAAGAAAATTAGGTATCTTTTAATATCACATCATTGTCTAAATAATAACTAAGTATGCAACCTTTTATAAGTTTACTAAATGATAAAGTATTTCATATAATATTTGGATCAAACAAATAATACCATTACATTTCAATATTTTTATTATCAAATTTCCTAAGCAATGCACATATGTTATAATAGATGTGTAGAATGTGGAAAGTAAAATCCAAATGCATATAAGAACAACTCGAGAGACAGTTTTGAATAAATAACAAAGCATTTATTTACATTTGAAATACAAATAGATACAACTAATTCATGGTGGGACTGTTTGTCCTAATTTCTAAACTTACAAATAAATTTGCTAACCTGCATTTGAAATCATTTCTATTACATATTTTTATCATATATTGATTAAACATTTATGAATATAAGTTAACCAATAAAATAATACCCTCATATTCTGACTTCATATATATTTAGACTATCCAACACATTTTTTAATTAGCAAACAACACTGAATAAATAAATATCATATAATGGGCACATAGTTGGAGAGGTCACACTATCAATTATTGGCATAAAATAAGTTACTAACTTTGGCCGTCAAGGGAGTAAGTTTAAATGGCAAAATATAAGAATTCTTTTAAATATCTATCTTTTTCATATTTTCAAAATAAAAATAATCATTCTGATGATTTGATGATTTAACGCATGATAGAAGTCAAAATAAATATTTCCTGATGTGTAAGTTTAATGAAATTACACTCATATGTCTGCAAGTTTATTTGCACTATGTGTGTGTCACATCCTACACTATAATTTAAGACAATATCCATATATATTATGTATTGTCAATTTACTTATGAATTAGGAAATAAGTGCCTTACTACAGATAATGTCAAAGACCAACCAACAAATATAACTATTTCTATTTCAAATTTCAATAAATAATTTAATGTGACTATTTATCTAACCACCAACTAAATTATACATAGCTATGATTCTATGATGACATGAAAAATAAACATTAAAAAAAAAAATAAGCACATGAGGAATAAATAAGCTCTTTAGCTAATAATTTTAACGACAAATATTGGCTTTCTCATCTAACTTTGAGGTGCAAATTGGCATGGAACACTGTCTCATCAACAGAATAATGGGGAAAAACAACAATTAACTTCATAAAATATCATTTTATAATGTATATGTAGGCAATTTAGAAATGTACTTCACTCATGGTAAATACTTAGATATAATAAGGGAGAGAATCCCCAATCCTAATAAACATAGAATGTTTTAAAATAACTTTTTTTCTCACAGCTATTTAATATCTTTCATTCTATATGTTGGAAAATAAATATACAAACAGGTAAGTCACTAATTCCTTTTATTCTTTTAGAATACAATGTTATCCGAAATAATATATATATATTCAAAACTATCCATAATCCAAAATTCAAACAGACCAGCATAAAAATAATATTAAAACACTACCAAAGGTTTCACTGCTACCAGCAGACTTATCAAGTGTAAAGAACTACAAAAACGACACAATATATATATATTATTAAACATTGCCCTCAAGTTTATTAGGAAAATTTATAAGGGTTTGTGTCATATTGCTTTTTTCTCTACAAATAACATAAATAGATTGCTTAATAATTCTAAAATTCAAAATTCAAAGTTTAATCAAAATTCTATATATATATAGATTGATATGTGGATGTGGCGTACAATACATTGGTGAATCTAAGTGTACATTTGAGAAGAGAGTAAAAGAACATATGCTTTTATATAATAGAATTCAAAAAGAGAATCAATATGGAACAGATGTAAATAAACCTTCATCATCTGTTATATTTGATCATAATAAATCTTGTCAATATGGTTTTAAATTTGATTATAAAAATATGAAAATTATTCAAATTGAACGTTGTCATAATAAACGTAAAATAAAAGAGGCTATGTTGATTTCAAAAAATCGTCAAATGTTAATGAATCGCCAGTCATCAAATGTTAAGATAACAGAATTGTGGGAAATCTGAATTGAACTATGGGTATTGTTAAGGGTTGTCTCATTTTGATTATTCAACGTTATATAGTTGATAAAGACTACAAAGTGTATAGTCGAAAGTACTTCTAAAAGAATATAATTTATATAAATTGTACTGTATTTTGATATATATATATATATATTGATTTGTATATTATATATATATATATATAAATATATATATATATATATATATATATATATATATCAATATATATATATATATATATATATATATATACAAATTGAAAACATGTTATAAATAACAGTTTATAATAAAAGAATCATTAAGAAATTATGAAATTATAAAATTTTCTATCAAAATGTCTATTTATAAAATGCTGGTATTCATTGATCTTCCATGGATTTATATACATTTAGAAGAAATGATTTGGATGAGTTGTTTTTTTAACCAAGCAGCATGAGAGATATGAATATTGATAAAGTTGGTAAGCAGGAGCGTTAGCCAAGGATATTGACATTTAACGGTGGACAGTATGCTTGTTTTCTCAAGTTATATATATATATATGATTATTATATTTTTTTTGCTTTTATCATTTAGATTTGAAAGTTTATGTATTGTATTTTTTATTATATATTAAAGATACTTTTTTTTTTTTTTCAAATTCGATTATCTGCAATTTAGAAGTGGAAGCAGTGAATAGATGTGTCATATATTGATGTATTTTTTTAAAAAAGAAATCATATTCAATTAATGTGTATTATTTTTAATAAAAGTAAATTTATAGATTTTTTCTGGAAATTCAACAGTGATCCATCAAGGCAATCTCAAGTAAGGTTTTTATATAATTGACATTGAGGGCAAACATTAGGACAAACAAAACTTTTTTATTTACTAATATGTTTTAAAAATATTTACTTGTAATTTTGTTTTATTTATGAGTGCACAATTAACCACTGAGTGAATGGTCTTTTTCATATCTAACATTAACTTTCACTATGACTTACATATATATATATATATATATAAATGGGAGTGGGGTTATATATATATATATTGTTTAATAAAAAATAGTTATAAATATATTTATGCTAATCTAAAAATATCTTTCTAATAGTTACATTAATGGGGTAATTGTAGAATTAGTAAACTCTCATTTTGCTTTTCTTTTTTTAATTATATGTATATATTTAATTAATTATATAATATTATTTTGTATATAATATACTTCAAATTATTTTGTGTCTGTTGTGTGAAACTATAAAAATGATAAAAAACTACTCTTGATAACTGAATATTTTTTTATTTTATTATTTGTTTTTTGTAAATAATTATTATATATGTTGTTAATAAACATATTAAGTTTTTAAAATAATCTTATCTCTGTTTGATCATCACCATCATCATTGTGCATTTATACCACTAAATATTTGATCATCATCATTATAAATTTACATCATTAAAGGTTTGGTGATCATCATCATTATGTATTGTTCTTATAAATAATTGATCATCAGTATTTTCCTATATCTATGCTTATAAATACGCATATTTGGTTAATAATTGAGTAAGTCCATTCCTGAAGAGAACTGACTGCAAGAACTCCCTGAGTTTGAAATCCATGGTGATGTTGGTTCCAATGTAATATATATATAAATATATATATATATATATTGTACTGCTCGAAAAACGTCTATTGATTCAACAAGACCCAGAATACATGTAAAGTATGTCCAATCTGACCATGTACAGGATATATAAATCAGGTACATCATGAATTCTGCCCTATTTACCTTTATTCCCAGGTCAGAGATCTAATCAATAACCTTTCTCAATGATAACATCAAATTCCTTCATTTTCACCATGCGGAAGCATAGTCTTCAAGCATGACAGTCATTTTAATTATATTTTAATGAGAACTTTGGTGATTGATTTATAATATACTCAAACTCAAAGATTACTTAAAATAAAAGTAAATGAAAGGGTTCAAAAAACACTGGAAGTTTTGTTTTATATATATATTTAACTCATTAATTATTTTAAATTTGCATTTAACTCAAGCTCTTAAGAACCATTCTTTACATTAATTTTATAATTAAAT
Organism: Epiperipatus broadwayi; assembly: GCA_028023455.1. Classification (NCBI taxonomy): domain Eukaryota; kingdom Metazoa; phylum Onychophora; class Udeonychophora; order Euonychophora; family Peripatidae; genus Epiperipatus; species Epiperipatus broadwayi. Next base: position 705,879 of record JAQFVV010006470.1, on the reverse strand, counting down.
AGTAAGTCTATGCAGAAACTGCATCTTTTGTAACAGATTCACATTATTGGTTAACATTTCATTTTATTTAGTTTGCACAATTTTACTTTTACATTTATTTTTTTCAAAAAAAAAATGATTTTAGAATTAAATGACCACAGACTCTAAATTCACTGTTTACATTTAGTAAAAAATAATAATACATCAGCGAGTCTAAACATTTGACCAACTGATTGTATATAAAGATGAAACATTGTATTTCTTATTTAAAAAAAGGATTTAAAACATTTGATATCAACGGATATATAAAAAAAATAATTATAATAAAAAAATTGATTTGTCATCTTAGTGTAAAGATGCAAGAAACGAAAATGATTTGTTTTACTTTTTTTTTTATGAATAATAATTCAAATCCCAAACATAATAAGATTTTATTACATTAGTGGACCTTGCTGGAATAGTATGAACATAGCCGCACAGTGATCAAAACTGTAAGCTATTATAAAAAAAAATACATCAGTTAATTATTAAGCAAACAAATCGCATTAGTTGGACTTTCAACTAAAATTATTTCTTATGAAACTATAATGTGAATTAGCTAAATTAAAATATTTTAATTAATCATGAATAAAGCAAAAGAATTTGTTACTCAAGCTGAAGATTCTCCAGTAGAATTATTTCCCTATTGTTTACATATTAGACAGGCAAAAGAAAAACAAAACACTTTGGGGTTAATAAAGAAATGAATGCAAAATGAAAGAAAACAAAGCACATGTAGGATCATATGAGCCAGTTCACAGACATTTGCATACCTATTCCAATGCAGAAAAAGGAAATTCCGTATATTCACCATGTTGCTAATAAATAGTGAAAGGATATAGGAACTACAGAGAGCGCTCATGTCCGCCTATACAGATATCATGCTGACTATTCAACTCTACATCAACCACCCTCTCCAGCCCACAGACATATGCATAACCAGGAGTCAACTCCTAACACAAATAAGTGACCATTTTAGGTCCATCCAAATTACTCTGAGCATTCTTTATTAACCCGAGATATTATAATTACCAAATATGAAATAACTATAACTAAATAGCCATAAATGATCTAATACTGCATAGAACTCAACCTGCACAAACAATTACTTTCCATAAATATTTAACCAACAAAAAACAAACATATATAATAAGGAAAATTATTTCTCAAATAAATCCCCCCTTCCAATTTCCTAACTTTTAAAAAAAGGCAAGATAATTAACTGATGCTTTTCCAGTGGCATTGTTAGTAGGTCAAAATATATAGCATTTTTATTTTGTTTTAATTTAAAGAAATCTTAAATTATAGAATCCCATCCTGGAAAAATAACCAAACAATTTAAAAGATTACAGTAGGTATATTTTGATATACGTATATTTGACAGGACTTCACTCACTGAAACAAAATAGAACATTTTTTATTTAAAATTAATTTATTCCTTGCTAAAACTCCTTGTGAGCATAGTTTGCTCTCTTAGCAAATTACTCTCTTTGAGCCCCTGCAAGTAAAGTTTGTGAAAATAAAAAAAAAAATCAAATCATGAAATCTCATACTAAGATTAATATAAAAACAAATAAATATTTTCATATTCAATAATAAAAAATATTAAATTTGTTGTGAGCTTGAATTATTAAAAAAACATTATAAATAATTTAAAAGAAAAAGGTTAAAGAGTCAGTTAAAAATATTTCCAATAAACTTAATTACATGCTTTTAAACTTAAAGAAGTCACAATTCTAGTGGTAACAAACTTAAGTTCTAAGATCTGGCTGACAGGATTGGAATTTCTCACCATTTACCTTGGTGCTCCCCAGGACAAGTTTTGTGGGTGTACATTGATGGTAGGTGGCATTTGAAGGCAGGTTCAGCAGCAGCAGCATAATAGGAGATTTCAGGTCTCAGAAAGGAATGGGTGATGATTTTTCCTTAACTACTTGCTTAACATTTCTACTCATATGGAGATGTTCTGCAACTTTATTTCTCTTGTCTTTTTTTAAAAAAGGGCCACTATTTATACCTTAGCATTGGTATTCAAACTATGTGCTGCCTGAGGTAATTTGTCTTCAGCTCTTCTATAACACAATAGAAAATAATACTGTTTTTTCTCTTTTAAGAAAGTTTATACCTCGATAAGGATCAATAGATCCCAATATAATTTTATGTTAGTTTTTAGTTTATCTAACGATGTAGAACCTATATTAATTAATTAATAGAAATTCCTAAATAATGAATTTTGGTAATTTCTAAGTGTTTTAATTTAACATTTATTCTAAACTTCTTATCAAGGTACAAATCTTTCAAAAAAGGCCCTTTTGGATTCTTAAAGAAAAAAAATCAGACATTTTAATTATATGTATAAAAAAAAAACATATCAAAAAAATTCAAAATTATAATTTGATTTTTTTTTTACTTTTTAATAAATACAAGAAATTAGTTTCTTAATATAAATAAGCATTATTAGTAATAACCAAAATAAATTTTAGTAATTTATTCAGGATAGTTGTTTAAAATGTTATAAGAATAATAAAAAACAAACATTGAAAAAAAATACATTTCTCTAATTACATAGGTGGGCTTTAATTAAACCTCCTTAATAAGTGATTAGGTGGGTCAAACAGTGAAATGGCAAATCTGAATAAGATTTACCATTTCAATATATAAGGGTAAATGCAATATTATAGTTTAAATTCTTTTGTAGTGCTTTCGATTATGTGGCAATCCTCATCAGCTTTAACTGAATTTCAAATTTTTTTAAACTTAATGTTAAAAATATTTCCATAATCTGTGTATGTCCATATTTGGAATTTGCCTATTAATTACATCATCTTTATATTTATCAATCAAAATTGCCTCTTTAATTTTCCTCTTGGTTGAATGTGTTTTTAATTATAGAATAATGTTTTCAACAAGAAGACAATTTAGATGTCTATAATAAATAAACCCATGCCCAACAAAATTCAACATTCACCAGCCATCTCTACACTAATCCCATCATTAATCAGAAAACAAAGTAATTTTGAAGCAGCATGAAGTATAACTATGTTTCATTCCTGGATCGTATTTGCTTATGTTGTTTGATCTCTTCATCTCAAATTATAAATTCTTGCCCTGAAGAAAGTATTGATATAAGGCATTGTCATAATTAATATACAATGCTTTATTTTATAAGTGCTGAAAGAGAAAGTATTCAAAATCTCTATCAGATAGTACTTATCTCCAGAAAAATCAGTTTTGAGTTTATATATATATATATATATATATATATATATAAACTCAAAACCAAAAATAATAGAATATGGATATCATATATATATATATATATATATATATGATTCCATATTACTATTATTTTTGGTTTATTCCATGTAGTAAAATATTTAAATAGCTGATGTTTCAGTACAATAAAAAGAAACTTCCTCAGAGCATCTTCTTTCTCAAATCATAGGAATGCATGTGAGATTTCAAATCGTTTTTATCTTTTTATTTCTCCTCATATTTATATTATCTATGTTGAAAAGTTTTAAAATTTATATTGTCTTCCAATAGCTTCTTCCAAATGTTAATAATCTCCTTTAATTAACACCTTTTATTTATGCTCTTGGACCTTTTAAAAATCTTCATAGCTTCTGTTAGCAATCATTGATCGTATTGTTCAATTTTTTTTCCAGAATATTTGTTTTATCAAAATTGATATCATGATTAGTTAATTTTGTATAAGAAATAGATGCTGTATTGGATTTTTCTCTGACTGCCAGAATGGGTTATTTCTTTTTAATATTTAATCTATGATTAGTCTGTACAATATATGTTTGTGACTAGACTCTACATGGAATTTCATATACACTACGACACTCCAAAGAAATTTTATCTTTAGGAAGTGGAAATATTTCATTAATTTTTTTTTTAAATAAACTGTGTGAATAGGAATACAGTTGAGATAACATAAAATATGGGGTAAATCTAATCTTCTGTTCAGTTCTCCAATATGGTCTTAAATATCTTTACAGAAGAGCAGTTCAGAATACTGTGGTAGAATTATGGAGAATTTTAAAAAAAAGCTTTGAAAAGTGTCTGCTGAATTCCATTCTAACCCATCATAAGAAGCCACATGAACCACAAAAAGTCAACCTTACCAATAACAACGTTGGAAATGATAGAAATAAATAAGGTGACTACCCTTCAATTACAATCACTAGACCAAACTGCAGCTTACTTTGCAACAATTCGTGGATAAAATTATGTATAATGAAACAGTAAAATTTGCTTTGCAGATCTTCATTTCACTTTTTCTCATTTTTTTCCTACCCTCATACATTAGTTTAAACCCCAGTGTATTGTAGTGTGACTGCATTGCACTTATATGTCAAAACACCTGCCCAATTTTAAACAATATATACAACGCTCAAGTTATTGTGTATGTGAATGTAAAAATATTTGTTTAAAGAGTAGGTTATATAGATCATAATAGCACACACACTGTGATATATTTATTTTCAAAACTTAAGTTAGAATAATATGTTGATATGTAAAATTATTTCTGTTTAAATCTCTTTTAATTTCAAATATATTTATCTTAGAAATAGATTTAAACATTGAAAATTCAAAGAAGAAAGTTATTATTTTAGATTAAAAATCATACCACCAATTGTATATAAAAATAATTGAGGGTTGGTAAGAAAACAATAGTTTAATTATTGTGTTCTAGTGGCTTATCTAGAAATGCAGCAGGTGTCCACTTAAGGAAAATTTAATTAGCGAAAGTTTTTTTTATTAAATCAAAATTTTAATCCAAATGTCTACAGGGTACTTAACAATAGAAAATTAATTAAAAGTTTGTTGAATTCCTTTGGATGTTTGGATGGGTTTGATTGCAGCTTTGATAAAATACCAAATTTTGGTATGTTTGTTATGCTCCAGGGCAGTTTTTATTGACAGCTCTGATATATACAGAGGGTTTTCTTTTATTTGGGGATTACTATTCTTTTTCTTACAGTTTGCTTTTAAGAGAACAAGTAGATGGGAGTGCGCAAGTAGCCTGAAAGTTTTGATTATTGAAGTTGAGATTTTATTTTTTAGTAGAAGTTAAAGTATTCAAGTATATTGTGTCTAAAGTGTTTTCTGATAAAGTTTAAATTTGCTGAGAGTTTGAGAATCTCATAGAACTGTACACCTCAGCATTTAATGGAAATCTTAAAATGACTGAGTAGAACCAGCAAAAAGGCTATTTTCCTTTCAGAAATGACCGGCGACTACACACCATGCCATCTGATGTCTTAACTTGAGAAGCCCTAAAAACTGCTACCACTGCTAAAATGTGTACTGTGAACCGAAATTTGCTGCCAAATTCGTATGAGTGCTGCTACCATCAAAGTTGAAAAGTCTCCACCTGATATTGTCTTTGAATTCCTTACTTCTAATTAGGTAACCAAATTAACCCAAGAGCTTTTGTGACATTATATTTCTCTTACTAAGCTACAGCTAATTCCATTTGTTTATATCTTAAAATTCTTTTCTTGTTTCTTTAACTTCTATAACTTAATTAGTGTGTTCTCTCTATACTTGGGTTAATATATTGTATTTATTAATCTTTTTTTTATGATGGTGTGCTAGAATAGCCATTGACCAACGAACAACTTCTGTTTTTTTATTTAAATCAATAAGCCTCCATTAACACATTTTAAATTATAAATTGTGTCTATTTTATTATCTTCTTAAATCACTCATTCGAGGGCTATCTTACTATTATCAACTATTTAATAATTTTGCAGTTAAATCTCCACATGTTTATTGGTTTTAACATAATATGAGAATATATGCGAGATTAATGAGTAAATATTTAACAAATGCATGATTTCATAATTAACTTATTTTTTGTCTTATAAAACCCTGCAATTATGCACTCCCAAATTTGAAATAAATTTTGCTTAATTTCCAAAGCTTATAATTTTGAGGTCAAGAATGTGCGGACTTTCATAAAAATAAATATATGCGTAATTGATTAGATGCTTTCTCAAACTAAATGAATCCCTTTAAAATATTTTATATACTTGATCAAGTGCTGCTAGTAGGTGTATAGGGTGTTTGAGACAGCTTTGTTCTTCCAAAGTATGTTAAATGACCAAAACCAGTTCCGCTTTATTTTCTACATTTTCCAGTTAGAGTGTGTATTCAAATTATCACACTTGGCAATTCTATGCCATCGTTACACAGTCACTAAGTGTTTGGATAAGTCCAGCCTTGGGCTTACCTCTGACACAACTTCTTATGGATTTACGGCAAGATGCCTTCCCATGTTTCATTTTACTTATTTATTATTTAACTATTTATTATGCAATGCTTCGAAGTTCCAATGTACCTCACCCTCCATTCTTTAAAGTAATTCCTCACTAGCACCACCAATCTCCTAACATAATTTAATTATTTCTATTTACATGCATGCCTTAATCACATCCCCACCTTATAGCTTAACAAGCATCTTTCCATTCTATTCTCAAATTCAAGACGTGTTCTATTGAAACCTAACTGTCTCCAAACTTTTTTTAATTATTTCTGATATTTACTTAAAGCATCTCGCATATCTTTGCAAAGTCTCTTAGGCACATTATCATAACGTTACTGTATTAGCCCGAGATATAGAGAATTAATTAACAAGCCATAATGTAAATTTTGATTGGCATTTGTTTTAAAACACAATTTCAGTTAGTAAACGTTGCTCTCTTACATACACAGACAGTGCACATATATAATTGATATCTTAATAAATCTTTTTAATTTTACTAAATTTTGATTCTTTATTTACTTTCTTGATCTACACTACCATCTCCATCTATATCACTTTTAAAATCTATTTTGTGCTATCCATAGACGTTTGTTAGCAAACCCAAGCTTATATTGTAGTATAGAGTCTCTTTGTTTCTCCCTGACAACTGGCACTGGTAAAAAGTTTATTAAATTAGTAGGATCAGATGCGTCATCACATAGGTAGTGCTGTGGAGTGTGGACTTTGGATTCAAAATTAGGTTTTCCAGGAAGCATCCCTTTCTAAGGTTGAGTTTGGTGTCTGCATTTAAATTCTGCAGTGTGTTAGCAAGATAGACGAATCTGACCATTGCAATAAGAATAATGCTAAAACAATGCAATAAATAACATTATTTTCTTTTTCTTGTGAGTGAAAAAAGCCAACATTGTAATGATCCACAGAGTGCTCTCATCCCAGCTCCCACCACCAAAAGAAGTAGGATTTAGGCTTGTGGGTTCCCTCTGACAGCCAGACCCCTCACTCACTCAGAAAAACCACCAAAAGAAGTAGGATTTAGGCTTGTGGGTTCCCTCTGACAGCCAGACCCCTCACTCACTCACTCAGAAAAACTAAGTGAAATAAAGAATTATCATTAAAAGTAAAATTATTGTAGAAACATTTTGAAATTTCAAAGGCTGCCATATAATTTGCACATTGTTTTTATAAATGTCGAATTGTTTCTTACTTGTGATAACTTGTTGACATGACTTGTATATGAAAAAAGAACTAAGTAACTCATCTTTTGAGTAGGAATAGTTTTACACTAAATTAATTCTCTAAACTAGGAAAAAAAAAGCAAAATGGGGGAGACAAAAACAGAATCAACTGGAGTCATCGGCTCCTTCTAGTTTAGTGAATGAAATAATATTAAAGTAAATAAACCAACATTTCAATAAGATAACACTTATTCTCAGCTGGGTGAAAAAAAGTAAATAATCATGTTTGGTTGACACAGAGACAACTTCATCACACAGTTTTTATATCACATGTCCATTGAATAGATTAAATTTGTTTGCTATCTATTTGTTTGATAATGTTCTTCCAAATAGATGGTCATTTCTTTATTTCATCTCATGGGTTAATTCAAGTTGTGTTTTTCAAATAATACTATAGACTATTTGAGCAATCTTTTGTTCCTGATTATTGCATATAGATATGATTTTCATATTTGCAAAATATATCTTGTGGCCACTAGTCAAAACGTGAATTGCATGTGTTAAAAATGTTGATATTTTTTTTCATTGTATTACTGTAATCATCTTTATTATCACTTATACATCAATTACATGTGGATATGAATGTACTTGGGCATGGCATGTTCGATCTTGTAGATTTTTTGTCTTCCAAAGAGATTGTGTTTGTGTGTTTGATCCAACTGTTATTAATCCTTGAATTTTGTGTTGCAACGTGGAGTATTGGAGCATGCATAGTTATTGGCATCAAAAGTGTGATTAATAATGTACCAGGAGAAAAAGACACTTGTTTTAATGCACTTTTTATCGAGGAAAAAAAAAACATTTCATCTTAAGAAGTTTTAATGGAACTGTTGTAAATATAACTTTAAATTACTTTTTTTACTAAAAAATTAATATTAATGATGATTCACAGTATAGAAATAGAATAGGAACATAAAACATTAAATTATTTACTAACCTAGTAATTAAATTGTTATTGTAAAGAAAAACTCTTTAATAATTTTATTTTTTTAAAAAAAAAAACTTAATATATATAAAAGTGTGATAATGTGGAATAAATGATAATTAAAATGTTTTATTTAGTTCGTGATCCAGAGACACCAATTAAGTAATTGACAGCAGAATTTACTTATGGTAATAATGTAAAATATTAATGATTTTATAATGTATTTTATTATTTTGTGTGGATGTATGGAGATGTATATAAAACATGATACCTACACACATAGTTTATCGTTTGTTTAGTCATTTTAAGAATATGCATGGTTTTATTGATATCATAAAGATATTTAAACGTAAGGGAAATATAAGTATATGATACTATTATAACTGAACTTGATGTTTTGTTTGAGTAATTTATAGTATTAAAATATGGCATTGATACTGAATGTTTATACTTAAGTTAGGAGAATTAGCAAAGCATGAAATAATCTTGTCTTACTAGTCAGTTAGATTGTTACTTTAAAACATGAATTTATTTATTGTTATAGAAATGTGGAAATGAATTTAGTGATGTAAAGTGATAGATCTTTAATGAAAATATCTTAGTATTAAATTACATGAGACCAAAATAATATTGAATATACGGTTTATTTATATGGGAATAAGAGTAGACTATATTGATAAATATGCAAGTATAGACAACATAGCCCTATAGCTTGTATATATTCATGGCAGTGTTTGTTTTCTGTGTAATAAAGTTTAATGTGCAATAGTGCTGAATAAATAGCCTGGACATTATATTAAATAGTAGAGATTATTAGACAAATAAGTCATACCTCATTTCTTATACACCGTTACCATGATGATTAGTTGATAAAGGTGTTATTAAGTTTAAGTTATAGTTTATTCCATATACCTACTTGTTTATTTATTATTAACATTTTCTTGGATTACATCATAAAGGATGGTATTTTAAAATCCGAAATAATGAATAAGTTTGGAAATACAGAATTGTTCTTAAAGTGGATAAGATAAGTTATGTTACTTAGAGTAAAAATAAGTGTAAAGATTATAAGAACAAAATTTCATCAGTGAAAGAAGCATAAAACTTCTCATATTTAAAAATGATATTTATTTTTTTAATAAAAATAAATAATTGATCATTAAAAGGGGGTTTATAATGATATTATTTAATTATTAAGTATTTTTCAAAGACATACTTATAATGCATATTTTTATTTATAAGTAAAGGTAATAAACTGACTCGTGTTTAATGAATATAAGTAGACATAAGTTTTATAAAAGTAATTTTATGATAACACACTAATACATACATTATATTTGAAGTTTAAAGTAATGATTAGTAAGCAGCTTAATTTAATTGTATGTTATTAATCAAGGTCATTCACATCATTATTTATTAAGGAATGACTATGTGGAATAATTTTTTTTTTTTAAAAAAAAATATTAAATAATAAGAATAATTTCATATTGAAATAATTATTTTATAGTTTTAGAACATATTGAATTAATAAAATTCAATAAATGTAATAAAGATCATTATAATAATATTTTGAAAATAAGATATATTTTTAAGAAGAATGTTCTGTAGCCTATATTTTAGTTCATTTAATTTGTGTTAGAAAAATACATACATGTGAATAAACAGAATTCCTTAAGATTGTAAATAATGTAAATAATTTTATTGTTAAGTTAGTTAATAAAATTGTTAAACTTATTTTATAAGTCTTGGTGTTGACTCAATTTCTTCACATCACAATTACATAATCACAGATAATTATAATAAAGGCATAGTATTTGCACATCATAAGTAAAGTTATTATTTAAGATTTATAATGTTTTTTATGGATATATTTTATTTAAGAAGTTTCATGTATTATATCATTGTGGTGGTCATAAAATAACTACAAAAGATTTACATTTAATTATATTAGTAATGATTGCCACATATTCTCAGATTATATTATCATACCATATATGTTTGTTTAAGATACCAAATGGATAAGAGAAGATTATATTATATTACTATTAGGTGATATACATGAATAACATTATAAGTAGGAGAATATAAGAGTAAATTATAGATTAAAGATTAATATTATTATTTTATTATTATTGGTATTACTTAGATGTACTTAAAAATGATATTAAATCCCTTATCATACTTAATTACAAAAGTTATAATTATTTTATAATTATTTTTAAAGAACCTGAGATAACTTGAGCTAAATTATTTTATTAGAGATATTCATATTAATTTATTAAGAGTCATTTACTTAATTAATCTTAATTAAAGATGTAAGAGTACTATAGATTTAGTATTTAAGTAATAAGAGTAGTGATAATATTATTATACCATTAAGGTGATATCCTGTGGGATATTGGCTTAATGTATTCATTCTGCCACTTGTAACTCACTTCATAGTCTCATGATTTTATTAGATATTTATTTCTTTAATTTTATAAAACAAAACCATATTATTATTTATTAATTTTATCTAATTAATAATATATAGTATTTAAGAATATAATTATTATTTATTAGATATATTTTAGATGAAAATAATTACTTAACTCAGCTAGATCAATTGATTGTTATTACACATTTCCTAGAAGTGAGGGTACTATATATATATATATATATATATATATATATCACCTTTATCTTGCTTAGTGATTGACTATTTAGTGATATTTCACAATAGCCATCATCATCAATTTATACCCACTACTTTAATTTACAATTAATTTTTCACTATAGCAATCCGAAAAAATATAAATAAAAAAATTTTGGAAGTCATCTTGAATTTTGCATCACTGATGATGTCAGAGATATAGGTATTTTAAATTCATTTTAACCAAAAGCAAAAGTATATTATGTATATATATATATATATATATATATATATATATATATATATATATATACAGGTAATGACTTTGCTGTAATTGTATACTCATACAATATTTTATTCTTAAAACATGTTAGTGCAGCATTCAGTATTTTGAATATAGAACATATAAACTTAAAATATCTTTAATTACTGAATCTATAATACTGTATATATAAGTGTTGAATGTCTTTAGAAAAATTAAACTTTATTTAAATATAATGTACAGTACTTGGATTATTTAAATAAAGTATATTTTTTCTAAAGACATTCAACACATATTAGATGATGAAATAGTCCAATACTGTATATAAATACAGTACAGGACAACTAAAATACTATCATCACAAACTTTCAGGAAAACACTAAATATGAATATTAAACTGTGTGTATGTGTTTATTAATTATGATAGATTGTTTTTAGAATACCTGGATAGTAAAGTAAAAATAGTTATTGATTTTGTAACTTCATTAATAAATATGTTGTTTACACTCAAGTTGTTTCAAATCAAAAGAAAAACAACATTTTAAAATGCAAATGTCGAATTAAAAAAATTTAAAAAGAAAAACCGATTGCATATAAAATAAATGTTAATGAATTTTCTTCTACATGAATGGGGAGGGGGGCATTATTACATTACTAAAAATATAGTAAAAAAAAATAAAAGAAAAATAAACTTTGCTGTATGTTTTAGAAAATTAGAAGTTAATTTTTTTACTTTTAAAATAAGATGATTTTTTTTTCTAAAGTTGACTGCTTTATGATAAGAATTAAGCATTTTGTTACTGTGGAGTACAGTAATAAGTCTGTATATTCAATTAAATAATTAATAATTACACATCATTTTTTAATTTGAGTAATTCCACATAAGTAATAACATAATTGTATAGTAGTAATATATACTGTAATACAATTTTTAAAAGAATCACTTCAGTATGGATTTCTTTTTTTCATTACAGTGAAAAACTTCTGTGGAAGAATATAAAAACTTTTAAATTCAAATTTAGTTTCACTTTCTCTTTCTTTTTGCTCTTCTGTACTTTTTAAAGTGAAAGTATGCATTTTTTCCCAAGTGATATAAAACTTGACTTTTTAGATATCGTATTTAGTTATCATTGTCATGAAAAAATCAAGAAAATCTTTGAGCTTGGAAACCAATGTCAATATTTTACATTGACTGGAACCGACCAATTTTTTTCCCATAGACCCTCATTATAATTATGTATTTTATATACAATATTCTTGCTTAGTGATGAGTTTTGGAGGACCAATTAACATTGCTAAGTGGGGTAAAGGTGTATATATATATATATATATGTAATAAATAAAGTTTGATATCTGTATTCGTTTCACAATATATGTAAAATACAAATCAATATATATATATATATCAAACTACAGTACAATTAATATATATATATATATATATATTGTACCGGTCAAAACAGTATGCTCACTAAAGAGGATTCAAATCCTAAGCAAAAGTACCTCAAATCCGATCATGTTTGAGATACACAGCTCAGGAGCAATACTGAATTCTAACATATTTGCCTATTCTTTGAATCTCTGACCCAATGAACAACAATCCTGATGATATAGTACAATTATTTTAATTCCAGTCCCAGAAGCAAAGCACTAGAGCATAAGATCAGACTGATGATGATGATGATCGAGATAAGAGTAGCCCAGGAATTACATTTATGATAGTTATATTTATTAATGCTAAGTTATTAGCTAAAGAAAATAATTCTAAATACTAATTAGAAATAATTCAAAACAAATCAGGATTTACATGAAATATATATTTAATAAAATATTAAACAAATGCATATATATATATATATATATATATATATATATAATATTTACCATATATATGAAACCATTTATATATATATATATATATATATGGTTTCATGCTTGGGATGACATTATACATTTAAAAACTTGGGATTTGTTTTATAAAATCTTTTTTATTAATTATTTTATTAATATAATTTTATAGAATGTATTGTATCTTGTGCAGAGTTAATATTCCAATTTAATAAATTTTTACTAACAGAATGTTGTGGATGCACAAAATAATCTACAAGATTGGAACAGATTCGGATTACAGAAATATACCTGATAGTTTAGCATTAATCATTTTGACAAATAAATATACAGTCTCAATCATTTATTTACAATCATAAAATCATTATATATGTTTGATAGGCATTGTTTAGACACAGTGTCTTTAGAATAAGTATACAAGAAACAAACAATGTGCTACATTTACGACAATAAATTATACAATCTTTAATACAAATTAGATCTTACATCTATGGAAATCGATAACAGTTTTAAACGAAAGCATTTAACTCAATGAACTGAATGTATTTTTTGTGAAATGAATCATTAACTTTAACACATCATTGCGCCTTACTAACATTAGACAGACAGTGATCCACTTAAGGAGCAGAGTAATGATACTAGCATACAATAAAAAATCTGTCCTTCATGGCAATTTTGGATATCCTATCATTTTTAAAAAAAATATTTGAAACATACTTAGATTCGATATTCCCATATATTCTGGCAGAGTGATATTGATGAAGAGGCTGGGTTTGAAAGCCAGAGCCAGATGTATGGTCATCAGCAACACATCAAGCTCCTCAGCCTCACGTTTCACAGGGAATAGTGTCCCTCATGATGAACGATTTTACAAAGTAAAATGGGAGCTTCAGGCTTCCGATATCTCCAATGACAAAACAATCAAGAAATGGAAAAGATAAAATATCAGAATAAAGAAAAAGGTATGCCAGCAACATTATTTTATAATATTATTTTAAAGTTTGGAAATGGTCTAGATCTCTTGTGCAATAACTTGTTTTCAATCCTGAGTCTTTTAAGACAGTGTATTGAATACTAACTCTTTTCTATAGCATTAAATTAATAAAATTTATATTTAAATTCTATTCTCCATATACGTAATATGGATTACATTAGTCCTTTAGGCAACAGCAAGAAAGGATGAAATTAATTATATTAATCAAGGTTCACAATCTTTTCAAATTAAATTTTAAAGATAAATTCAAAGCAGTAAATTTAGCAGAATTCACCCACAGTAAAAGTTTTTAATTGTGTATTTCTGATCAATTGTTTTAAGTTTATAAATTTTTGTGTTTGAGTTCGGGTCTCTCACATTAATTGTTCCAATTTTTACTTTTATTATGTTTAAGTATTGTTTGTTGTTAAGTGTTAGATATTTGGGTAATTGTTTGTCATTGGCATTGTGCAGCTTGATAATTTAGTTCTAATTCCTCATCTGATGTGGTGTTTGAGTCATCTAACTGTGAGTAACTAGAATTGTAATATTGTTCTGTTTTGACATTCTTGACCCTTTTGTTTTTTTGGTGGCCTTCTGGGAGATCTTTTGTTTTGCTCTTAGTTAGTTGGTGTACTTAGAATTGGGTTTGTGCTGAATTCGTCCATTGTTTTAGATGTGATATTTCTGATTTCAAGTACTGTTAAAGCTATTTTTTTCATTATTTATACACTTATTATTTGTTGTCAATTGTTTATCTGGTATTTCATTTATGCTTTTATTTTTAATTGATATGTCTAAAAGCTTATCGATGTTACTATAACTTTGATTAGTATCATTTTTATTAGTTATTTCAAGTTTTTTGCTGTTTTATCTGGTTGTATTGATGTTTTTTTTCTTCAAGTTGAATTTCATTTTTATTGTTTTTGTTGGCCTATTTTGCATTACAATTGATGGCTAAGTGTACTCACTTTTTGCTTACAAAGCATTGTGATCTTAATCTTTTTATATGAAGAGTTAATATTGTGTCTTAATCTACTATTTGAGTGAGTATGTTTTCTGGTTCAATGTTTTATCATAAAATTATATAGCAATGTATCAATTGGGGGGATGTTCCCCAATGTTTGTGATACTATCTCATATTTTATTTTGTTAATGCATCATATAATAATTTTCTCGGAAAATATATAAAGTGTTAGGTTTTTGTCTGTGACCACTAGAACTACTGATTTTATTGAAAATAATTTTTTGAATGTATTAAAAAGTTATTTAGGAATAGTATTATTAAAGCTTTTGTTTATTAGCTGTAATTCATCTTGCTTCCATAGGTTTGCAGGGGGGGGTTCTGTAATATCGCTGTTTACAAGATTTAGATCATCAATACCTGCTAAGTTTACTTTTCTAAAGTGGCTAGTTTGTGTTTTTTCTGTAACATGATGTTTATTGTTTCATTTTGCTGTGTTACAATACGTTAATTTAATTTTGTTGGATTTGCTGTTTATTTTTTCACTGTTTGAGTCATTATTTTCTTCTAAAGACACCATGGTGTTTTATTTTGTGTGGAAATTATATTTCTATAATTCACTTACTTCTTCGGCATGTAAAAAATCTTATTAGTTTGGAAAAGGTATTCTTTTTTTATTTAAATGTTTTAATATGAAAAATATCGCTTTGTAGCCTAATAAATTTTATTATTAATTGAGAGCTGTAATCAGCATGTTCTTTTTATTATTATTATTATTATTATTATTATTATTATTATTATTATTATTATTATTATTATTATTATTATTATTATTATTATTATTATTATTATTATTATTATTATTATTATTATTATTATTATTATTATTATTATTATTATTATTATTATTATTATTATTATTATTATTATTATTATTATTATTATTATTATTATTATTATTATTATTATTATTACTACTACTACTACTACTACTACTACTAATATTATTACTATTATTATTATTATTATTATTATTATTATTATTATTATTATTATTATTATTATTATTATTATTATTATTATTATTATAAGTAAAAGTAGTTGTATTAGTAGTAGTAGGAGTAATAGTAATAGAAGTAGTATTTGATAATTTTGTGAAAACTTTCTACTTTTGATGAGCCTATAAACAAGCTAATTAAAAACACCTTATAAAAAATAGTTATTAGGCAATGTAGTACTTCAATTTATGTGTGAATTATACCAAATGTCTCACAGAGGCCAGAGGTCAATCTTTTTAAGACTTATGTTTAGCATCTGTGAAACATGTTCCCATATTTTTTTATGTTTTATCTTCATATACAGAAAGTGAAAATAAGTTAAAATTATAAATGAGTTCATGCACTTCTTTTAATTTGATAAGTAATGAGAAAATATCAAAACAATTATTTATATAATAATCTCTATTTTTCCTCATAGAATACTTTAAAATTATTAACAACTATAATATTCTAAGTTTTTCATTTTCTTTTCGATGTTGTGAGCCTTCTTCTCTCTACTCTAGAGAAATCTACAGTATATTTGATTAATCAATGTACATCAGATGACATAATGACATAATATGATTATTAAAATATCAATTTCTGCTTTGGGTGTTATGTTGTAAAACTGCTATTTAAAATCTTACAATTCTATGAATTGTCATGTTATTACTTTTAACAGTAATAAGAAAGTTTGAAAAAAAATTGCTAAAGACATAAATATAAACAATTATTGTATTTCATATTAGTTCTTATTTAAATCTAAGTGAATGATGAATTATTTGCCAATAGTTGGAAGGTTTGTTGATTGTTGATGGTAATGATAGCTGCCATTAGTTGTTGGATATTATTTTTGGTATTCATCTTATAGCTAAAGATGCCATTCTATGGTGCCGTTTTCACATTAAAAGTAATAAAAATGCTGTTTCCATGGCCAAGACGTTCATACCCACAATTTCTATAATACAACTTTTTTGTTATGCTATAGAATGCAGGCTGCTATGTCGTGTTGCAGCACAGCATTATGTTGCATGGAAGCAAATATATTTCCCAAATTCACACAGTTTATATACCAGTTACGACTTGATGAAAAAGTGTGTATTTGAATTGTATGGAAATGTAGTTTTTTTGTTTTTTTTGTATAATTTTAAAAATTAAAATGTTCAGATTTTGTAAAGTAATAATTCTAAGACTTTGTAAAACATACTGTATTTCAGTTTTAATTATGAAAACATTAAATATCTATGTTTGTAGTGAGTTGCATTTCGGTAACACATCAAGTAACGTACTGTTCATAACATTCCAAGAGATAAACAATATGGTGTAGGAAATCACACATGTTGTTAATTTTTGGTGATTTATCAACAACAGAATATAATGCTGTTTTATTTGCAAGCTTTACGACTTATATATTACTAAACCTAACCCTAAAATAACCCTAAAACTAAACCCAACTATAAAACTGACCCTAAAACTAACACCAATACTAACCCTAAACCTAACTCTAAAACTAACCCTAAAACTAACCCTAAACCTTACCCTAAAACTAGCCAAAATCTAACCCTTAACACTAACAGTAACAACTCTTACTTTTTATTTGAATTAAAAAATAGTTGTAATATATGTTTATCTGTTAATAATAAAAAAAGTAAAACAAATACTAAGAAAATAAAAAATAAACTAAGAAATTTTAATTTTTATTACGATTAATATTTTTTAAACAACAACAACAAAAAAAGTCATAACACAATTAAAAAAATATCTGATAGAAAATTGATAAAAAAAAAGCCGTAACACAAGTAAAAAAATATACGATACAAATATTATTTTTCTAATAAAAAAACATAAAAAAGACATATCAAATAGTAATTTGTTTATTTTAATTTACATTTATTATTATCATTTAAATTGTATACGTTAATAAAAAATAATATTTAAAAAAGTTGATTTTGTTTTGTTTTTATTTTCGCATTACAATAAAGCACAGAAAAATTATTAAAATCAATGGCCTGTGAATGTTCATATTTTATAGTTTTAATGTGAAAACGGTGCCATCCAACAGCATCTTTAGCTATAAATCAAACACCTTATTTTTTCCATTCATTAATAATACTGGGAAATAAAATAAAGATGTAGGCAAAAGTGAAAGAACAAATGGTAACATTTTATGATCTCATAATTAAATATTATGTATGATTAAAAAAAGTATGTATATAAAACTAATTTTTAAAACATATTTTATTATAGAACATTAGATAACAGGAAATTATTTAACATTTGGGTCACAGTTTACATATTTTTATGATGAAATAATTGATTATTTAATTCCACGCATTAATGTCCTGTTCACTTCCAATAACTGGATCCCTTCTAACTCAGGAGGATATCTACACCTCATAAAATTCTTGAAACGAAATTTTTCTGGGAAGGCTTGGATGTGAGACACTAAGTCAATCAAGTGTTTATTACAAAGAAATGGATTATCTGAAAATTAAATTAAATAAGTCACAACTAAATATATATTAAAAAGTATTAGAATATAAAAGCAGCATATATATATATAGGTTTATATGTGTTTATAGGTTAGATATATATATATATATATATATATATATATATATTCTAACCTATAAACACATATAAACCTAGTTACTTTAACTATATAACATTTCTTATCTTCTAATATTAGTAAGCTTAATATAGTTTAAGCTAAGTACATCAATCGCCTCTATAATTAGGCATCTCATTTTCTATCCTAATAAAGTATATTCTTGGTGATCTGCAAGCTCACTAATGTGCATACTCAGTCTAGCTCAGTGGTCGGTTAGTTATAAGAAGATTCAGCTGCAAAGATATGCAGTTAAGATAAAGAAAGAAATTCAAAATCATAAAATAAATTATCATCAGTAAAATAAATATCTTGGGAAGAAAAAAAAATGCATCCATTCTCTAATTAATAATTTAGAATAAAATAACTTCCTCTCCTTATCAAAAACCCATTCTCTGAGCTATAATAATTTGCACTTTTCAACAATGATGATAACTTCTCGTGTTCTTATTAATGTTACCCAAAAAATATATATTCACTATGTAAATCATTTGCCAATATGATTGAAAAATTTTCAGATAGCAGAAATGTAATTAAATTTTTTCCCACATCACATTGTTATATTTATAATAATTTCTTTTAAAAAAAAATTATTATTAAAAAAAAATTAAGGTGGGTTGGTTTTTTTTAAAAAAAAATATTTTTTTTTTAAAATGTAATTGGTGAAAAAAAAAATTCCTTTTCTATAATTTTATTAAAAATTTATTTTATTATTGGGGGTGAAAAAAAAAAAAAAAAAAAAAAAAAAAAAAAAAAAAAAAAAAATAAAAAAAAAAAAAAAAAAAAATCTGAAACATTCAATAAAAATGTCATAAAAGTAATTTATAAAATCCCCACCTACGTTTCATCCAACTGGATTCTGCCATGTGTAATCTAAGAAACCAACCATGTTGAATGGTAATATCTTTCTTGAAACAACTGCAACTTTCTGGCCAGTTTTCAACTTTTATTTTACACCACCATTTAAAATAACTACTGTAACATCTACTCTCTTTATAATGCTTTTAATCTGTATAAGTAATTCTCATTCTTCGATCTCTGGTCTTTAAAATTAATACTTTGTTAAATGTCTTTTTCTCATGATGGTGTTTTGTTTCACTAACTGTAGTATATAAATATTTATTAAGTAATTACTAATGTCATGTATTTTTGATTATATGCCATTAATACTTCAACTTGCCATTAATTTCTTTTGTTACACGTATCTCATGAAAATTAGAAAATATTAAGTTTGATAGTAGTTTTTATCCTGGCTTTCCCTGTTTTCCACATCTCCTTGATAGGACCTAAAACATGTAAAATACAAGCTGCCCTCCTATTTAAATCACTAACAAGCCATTATTTCTCATATTCATTTTTATAGCTTATAAGATGTCAGTACCATTTACTTCTCAGCTCAAATAAAGCCCTACTCTCATGGTTGTAAATCATGATGAATTAATTTTATTAAAGTTGAACAAATTCTTATTCATTTCTAATTAAATATGTTTCCTGTTAAATAGTAACGTTATGCTCTAGAAATGTATATTGCTCTTCATGAATTAATTTATGAATGTGGAAATGAATTTCACATTCTTTCTTTTAGAATTAAGACTAATAATTTCAGTCACAGCCAAATACCTTTATTTTTTGTTGGACATTGACATATATAATCCTCCTAGAATATTGTGTAATAGTTATTGGCATATAATAAGGACTGTCATTCTTTTTGTAATTATAAATTCCATTTAAAAACTAGACATAACCTATATAATCATAATATAAAAGTTGAACAAATTTATAATTATTATTAAACATTTTATTAACACATTTGGCTTTTAACTTTCTCTATTATTCAATAGTTATTTTAATATTAATGCTCACTGTCTGTATTAGCAACCTGAACATATACATATATGAGTTGACTTAGAAATATCCTCAGTTATTTTACTATACTTTATTAGTGTCTGTTCAGGGATCTCAAATCATCATCATCAGTTGAGCTAGTTTCTTGGTGCATATTCATGTACTGTCGACTTAGGTCATCCATTGATTTGATATGAGCTTGTGAGTTGGGTTTGAATTTAGCTTGGTTCATCTGAGTTTGTATCTGGCTTTGTGGTTGTGTTTTGTTCATGTGGGTGGTTTTTCAACCAGTACATTGGTTATGTTTTGGTGCCCAGTGTGGGGCTATGATTTTTTAAACCCCACACACCCTGTAGACAGTGTTTATGTTTTTGAACACTCAATCATTGAGACCTTGATTAATTAAGTGCTACACCATGTAGAGAGTGATTATGTTTCTGTAGAGTGTTATATATTCTTGGAAAAAGTTATGTGATTCATAATGCACAACAGAAATGATTTTAATGAATTAAAATGCCAGTTTTTTTTTAATTTCTTTCCCTTAAATATTTTCAAGATTATGTAAATGTTCATTCATTAAAAGTTTTGTTAGTTAAAGACTGTAACAGTATCATTAGTCAAAATAATTATTTTAAAAAAATAATAAGATAAAATATATGTATAAATTAAGTATATGTGTGTTTTATAATATATGAGTATATATATTAGATGTTTGTTTAATACACATTTGTGACAGTAAGGAGGAAAAAATTATTTTTAGAAAAGTAGTAAGAGTAGATCAAAGCAAGGGGTAACATTAGATGAAATATTTTTCTTTGTCAAAATTATTTAGTGTTCATCTCAGTTATTATATTAAAAATATCCAATATTGATATCATGTTAAAAGTTTTAATTTCAAAGTATTGCTTGCAAGCACATATATTAAATGTTTGCTCTTTATTATTAGTAACCTCAAAGCAGGTGAAGACCTTCAAACTGGGAATTGTATTTCAAGCGGTCTGATGTTTTGGACAATATGATTTAATGACAATAACATGAAGCAGCCAGACACAGTTGGTAAAATGCTCCAATGGTTTACATGCTCTTATGCTAGCAAGATTAAAAATGATATCAACAAATAAAAGTTCTTTAAAATATTAATTTTGACATTTTTTATGAAAGTGTCATGCTTCATGGAAATGAAATAGTTGTAATCCTATATTTAAACATAGGTCAATAATGTTTCAGTTGTTAACAAATAATGAATATTCATTAATCAATTTGTTTTATCATAAAATTAAGTTAATCATGTATGGTTTGGAGATCAGTGGGTTATTTCATGTGTCCTATTGATCTCATATTGCTGACTGGTGGCCATATAAATAAATTAGCAAATATGATTGTCAGTACAGCAGTGAGTGAGGTGCCTATATAAATAATAAAAACCAAATGTATCCAACATAGAGAATTACTAGTATTAATTACTAAAATATATCAATTTTTGTATGTTAGTAGTCACTTGTATAGTTTTTTTCAGACATGGCAGAACAGTAGAACAAAGGGAAAGTGAGTCATATTTTTTCTGATATTTCATAGTTTTAAGAAAATGCATGTCTCATTCAAAGAATTAACAGTAGGGGTCGACCATGATAAATGTAGGTGAACTAAAAAAGGCAGATTAGATAGATTGGTGAAATAATATATTGCAGCTAACAAAGATAGGGATGAATAAGACCAGTAGTCAGAAACTTAACTCAATATAATTTTAAAAAAAATTAGTGTATAAATATTCATATTAATAGTGATAGTGCCATGCCAATATAAGTTTATGATAATCTGTACCACTTATCATTTTCAAAAGAATAATACATCTCTGTTTTATACAAACTAAAATAAGAAAGCCACTGGAAATTTTATCAAATTCTCAATACCCTCTGATCCAAATTATAGATTTTTATGGTGAAGACAGGAGAATCCTCATGAACATATAGATAGTTTAGCTGATGCTTTTGCAATAAAAACTCTTGATAAAATACAACAAATGTCCATTGCTCAACACCATTTGAAGACTGTGGCCAAGGACTGGTGGAGAATGCTAGAAAAGAAGCCAGAAACATTTGAAGAATATTATTGCAAGCTTCTAAAACATTCTGGGGTGAAGAGAGGCAAGAACGCTTATTATGTGACCGTATCAAGGAGCATTTTCCAGTGAATAATAGAAACACATATTCCCAGTTTTTTTTTTACAACAGGCAACCAAGTTCCTTTCATTATCTAGTTTTAACTTGCCAGAGTCTCAAATTATTTGTATGATAGGACACAACATGCCAAAAGATGTTCAAGAAATTATGATTTGTAGTAAAACCGGTACTATCCACAAAATGATGGATTTCTTAAAAACAGTGGATAAATATTTTAGATCACCAGGTCCAAGTTACAGTAAGATCATCCAGTTCCAACCATTAACCAAATGACTAATTTAATCTCTGAGAAAGATAAGGAGGATCATCAGATAAATCACGTGTGACCCATCATCAAAATAAATGTGGAGAATAGCAAAGTATCAGCCTTGTTCGATTCAGGAAGTCAAGCATCCATTGTGTTCACAACACAGATTGAAATCCTAAAATGGAGACATGAGATAATGCAATTCCCAACCTGTCTGATCCAACTGACCTTGGCTAATGGAAAAAAGTATCAAGTGAAAACCATCAAGTATGGTTGGAGGTTTAGATCAACAAAAGTCTAGTGGGGCATACCTTTCTTATTATGGCAGGGCTCATATATGATGTAGGGTTGGGCTCTGACTTTTTGATTCAAAACCATGGCACTATTGATTACCCTAAAGGGAGATGCTTATTTGTAAATGAAACCATTAACTTTAAAACATCACTCCACCAGAAAGGAAACCACAAAATTTGCCTGATCAAGCCAGTTGACTCATCAATGATCAACCAAAAGATAAAAAAAATCTATTATTACTGGACCGGATGATGTTGAGAAAATTTGAAAAATCTTGAGAAATATGCTGTAGTTTTTTCTCCTATGTCAGGTGAGATTATAGGGTACACTCATTGGATCAAAGTGAGTGAAGAGACTTACATCCAATCCAAGATATACTCTATCCCATTTTAATATAAAGATGAAGTGGAAACACAGATACAGCAAATGATCGACTGGAATATTGTCAAATGGTATTCTTCTCCATATAATAATGCATTGGTTGTTGTCAAGAAGAAAAATGAAAACATGTGGCTATGCCTGGATGCCCATAAATTAAATAGCATCACTATACTGGAAAGAGATGCTCTCCTCCCATCCAAAAGTACTTGTGCAATTGGCTGAAAAGACAGTATTTTCAACAATGGATATAACTGTGAGTTAGTGGCAATTGAATCTAGATCCAAGGGATAGGAAATACACTGCATTTTGGTATGGTGAATACCTGCATGTTTTTAAAAGAGTTCCTTTTGGACTAATAAATAGTGGAGCAGGCCTTATGAGCTGTTTGGGGCAGGTCCTTTCTGAAAAAATACAAAAACAGATGGTATGCTATGTTGACAACATAGTTATCATATCAATAGATATGAAGGAACATTTGCACATTAGGAAAGATTGTTGTGTGATTGTAAATTGAAGAACATCACAGTAAACTTGGAAAAAAGCCATTTTCCTATAGGTGAGATAACCTTCCTCGGTCATGTCATTAACAAACATGGCATCAAGGTACATCTGGACACAGTTGCAGCCATAGAGAAATTTCCAACTCTGATTACTCAGAAACAAATTCGATCATTTCTTGGGCTTTGCAATATTTATCACAAGTTCTATCTGAACTTTGCCCAGGAAACTAGGAATCTTATAGACCTCATAAAAAAATCAGGAGTGGGAATGGACCCCACTCCATGACCAAGAAATACTGAACATAAAAATAAAACTTCATACGGGCAGTTATGCTCTACCACCCTGACTTTAGCTGGACCTTTTACATACAAATTGTCAGCAGCAAGCAATGGCTAGCAGCTGTTTTGTTTCAAAATCTGGTGAGCATCAAAAGATATATTTTTGCAGTCATGCTTTAAAGGGTGCAGAAACACATTACACCACCACCTAGCAAGAAACTTTAGCAATAGTATGGTCATTTCAGAAATTCCATCAAATCCTTCTAGGATTAGAAGTAGTCATTGTAACAGACAACCAATGTCTGGAATTTCTCAACAAAAGTTTCCTCACCAATGAACGACTCAATATATGGATCTTGGCCCTCCAACAATTTCGGTATGATCCAATATTGCCTAGGGCCAGACAATGTTGTTGACCACATTTTAAGCTGCCATCCAGTACAAATGAGCATACAGAACCCCCAAAAAATAACCAAGTCCTAAAAATTATGACCATAACAATATTGAGTCTTTCTGAGGCTGAGATAAGTAACCTAGCATACTGGCAAGGCCTACAAAATTGCCACATTATTCTGGAGTTGTCAAAGAAACAGAACAAGGAGCAGAACCTATGAAGCAGTGCCCCATGGAAAAGCATGGTCCCAGATAGACTTAGGTTGCACATACTTAGGCATGTCCATCAAAACATTGGGCACAATGGACCAACATAGACAGAAGAGGCAGTGTATTTCCAATTCTATTGGCCAGGCATGTACAGTCAGGTTCTCACCACAATTAGACAATGTGATGCATGTACTGTTGCTAAGTTCCCAAATAAATTGTATGTAGGAGGTATAAAACCGGTGATGGCCATAAAGCCAAATGAAATACTTGCCATAAATCACTATGGGCCTCTACCGAATTTAAGACCTTTCAATAAATTCTCATTACATATGATAGTAAGTACGTTCAAATTTACCCAATTCAAACCACCAATTCAAGAAGTGTCATCTGGGTCATTCAGGATAACAATTTTCTGAGGTGTGTAAACCTGATTCAATATTATCAGATCATGGCTCAGAATTCACCTCAAAAGAGTGAAACAATTGGATGAAAAAAAACAAAATATCAATCTTCATCTGACATCAATTAGAAACATGCAGTCCAACCCATGCAAAATACCTATGAGAGAAATTAGTCAACTCTTTAGCACATGCCTATCTACAGATCATCAAAACAGGATGGATAAAGTTTAGCATGTAATGAACTGCAATAATAATACAATGAAATGAGTCAACAGGTTTTTCCACTTGCTCATCTTCAATATGGGCAACCATGTCTGGCTATCTTTCCCTAACTATTGCCAAAAGATGAAATATCTATTAATCCATTAACTGACCAAGATATGGCCAGAAAGCAGCTAGCACATATGGCCCAGAGTCAAATAAACCGAGTGCAACATCACTATTTTAAAATTGGGGATCAAGTTTGGATAAGATCACCAAGAACTAGTAATGCACCCAAGAAAGAATTCAAAAAATTATTCCATCCATACAGGGGGCCATATGAAATATTAAAGGATTGCCATGACAATGCATTTTTTCTAAAAAGAAAGGGACGTCAGGGAGTTTACAATGCAAGACAGTTGAAACCATATGTGCCACCTGACCCAAGGAAAAAAAAACCAATATTATGTGTAGGGACTGATATATATGTGATAGACTGAGAAAACTGTGGAGACAATGAGACATGATCTAATGGACTTATTTAGTATCAGCTAGTATAATAGTAAGCATAATGATAATAATGAGACATGTATAATTTTGTGTTTTTGTAAATATGATAGATAGTATTCACACTCATGCTGTTCTCCCAGAGTCTACCAATAGATGAAGTTAACGTATATGAATGTATCAAATATAAGTAAAAACATTTTTTCATTGTTTTTTTTTGAAGTGGAAAAAAATGAAGCAGTCAGATTTTAGTTCGATCCTAGCTTCATTATATCTCACCTGCAGCCTACTTCAAGCCCTAGTCCTAACCATGAATTTTCAAAAGCAATGGGTCTTTATACATTCAATACATGTTAGCTTCCTTAAAAAATAGTATCATATAAATGTGTATTAAAACTAACTAATATGACATTTAAACTAATCAATTCATTAATAAATTCAGGATAAAATTATTCATGAATTTATATATTATAACTGTGTGGAATGTGTGTATATATATATTCGTTATAAAGTTTCATTGCGTCAGAAATGCTTTATTTTACATTTAAACAGTTTGTTCAAATTTTAATGATTAAAAGCTACATTCTTTCAATAAGTTTTCAGATTACCCTTTTCTAAATACAATGGGGAAAGTTTTATTAATAAGCAAAAAGATAAGAATTTAAAATGTAAGGATGGTTCCTAATTAAAATCGTTTTTTAGATTTCTAAATTTATTTTCTAATTAGAAAATGCATTCAAAGTTAACGTGTTTGAAAGCCTTATCGAGGGAATCTATCTAAAATCAATTAGTAAAAATTTATAACTTGGATAATGCAAGAATCTCTAGCCTAAAGATATCTAGAATAGGCAAGAAACCTGAGGACAGTATAAATAACCCAGAAAAATTTGGGGAAGAGAGAAGCCATATTTGTTTTAGAGATGATACTAGAATCTATGTGTGTCTTTAAATTATGAATTTCAATAGTGTTTCCATCATGGTGAAGGGCTAAACTTTGGGAGACTGACTGCTGGGCCTGAAGTCCCAAAAAGATCTTCAATGAAGCTGCTAAACCAAACTTCCTCCATACCACTCCTGCTGCCAAAAATCTGAAAGATTCAATAAAAATGTCATGAAAGTAATTTATAAAAGGCACACCTACATTTCATCCAACTGGACTCTGCCATGTGTAAACTAAGGAACCAACCATGAAGTAACAGTAATGACTTTCTTGAAACAACTGCAAATTTCTGACCAGATTCCAAACTTTATTTTATACCACCTTTTAAATTAACTACTGTAAAAACACCTCTTTTTATAATGTTTTAATATGTATAAGTAATAGTCGTTTTTTTAATCTCTAGTTTTTAAAATTAATACTTTGTTAAATTTGTCTTTCTCATAATGGTGTTTCATTTCACTAACTGTATTATATATATTTATTGAGTAATTACTAAGGTCACATATTTTTGATTGTAAGCCAGTAATACTTCAACTCGACAATAATTTATTTTGTTACACGTACCTCATGAAAATAATCTAATATTAAGTTTGTTTAAGATGGTTCTATTAAATTTGACTTGAAGGATTTATATATTTTTTTTGCTATTTTTATTAATGGCTAATAATAAATTATTAGCTCAGTTTCTAATCTACGTCCCTGGCTCTTTTATCTAGTTTACAGATATTTATTTATTCACAATCTTAAAATGTTTTTTTGCAAAAAGGTTGATAAAGGAATTAATGTCATAATATTCTAATTCAAATTTTATACTTTCTATTAAATTTAGGGAGGGCATGATGTTTAGGGTATAATTAATATAATTTATAATTACAATAAGTATTTCTCTATTAAAGCTCATTTGACTTTAATATAGTTTGATTAATTGTGTAGAGCAGTCTTTATATAAATGGGTTTTAGTCATTAACCATGATGATTACCAAGTCATCATTTTTGTAAATGTTATTGGTGTGAGCCATCTCCTGCTTCGTAGGCTTGTCCTCAGTGATGCTATTTTTACTTTAATTACTGTGGAAGAAACCACCTCCTCCACTTGCTCGTTCTTTATTATATTGGAACAACAAAGTACCAACCAGACTTTCCTTGATAGGGCATAAAGACTTGTAAAATACAAGCCTCGCTCCTATTTAAATCACTGACAAGCAATTATTTCTCATATTTGTTTTTATATCTCATAAGACATCAGTACCATTTACTTTTCAGCTCAAATAAATCCCCAGTCTCATGCTCATAAATAGTGATGAAATGATTTCATTAAAGTTGAACAAATTCTTATTCATTACTCATTAAACAAGTTTCCTGTTATGTAGTAAAGTTATGCCTTAAACATGTATATTGCTCTTCATAAATTAATTTACGAATGTGGAAATGAATATCACATTCTTTCTTTTAGAATTATTGTAATAATTTCTGTCACAGCCAAATACCTTTATCTATCTTTATTTTCTTGTCGGGGCATAGACATATATAATCCTCCTAGAATACTGTGTAATAGTTTTTGGCATATAATAAGGACTGCCATTCTTATTGTAAGTATAAATTTTGTTTAAAGACTAGAGGTAATATAATCATAATCTAAAAGTTGAACAAAAATATTATTATTAAACAATTTATTAACACATTTGGTTTTTAACTTTCTTTATTATTCAATAGTTATTTTAATATTAATGCTCGCTGTCTGTATTGGCAACCTGAACCTATACATATATGAATTGACTTAGAAATATCCTTAGTTATTTTACTATACTTTATTAGTGTCAGTTCAGGGGTCTCAAATCATCATCATCATCATCCATTGAGCTAGTTTCTTGGCACATAGTCATGTACCCTCAACTTAGGTCACCCATTGATTTGATATGAGCTCATGAGTTGGGTTTGAATTCAGTTTGGTTGACTGCATTCCAATCTGCCTTTGCAGTTGGGTCTCGTTGGTATGGGTTGTTTTTCGACCGGTACAATATATATATATATATATATATATATATATATGATAAACAAAACATTTATACATTTCAGAACTTGCTATTGCTTGCATTTTCTGTTACTAGATGGAGCTTTACCAATAGCCCATGATCAAGCTTAGTTTACATAAACACTGAGAGAAATAAAATTCAATATCTCTTTCAAATTGTTTCCAATCTTTAAACCATGTTTTCGAGCTAGTTGGTTCATGTCAGTAAAGGGCATGGAAATCAATTTCATTTTCATACAATTTTAATTTTATATTTATTATATTGTTGATTCCTTTTAATTTTTTTAATAATATTAGTAATAGCATTTTTATCATAACCAATTTTCAACAAATCATTAACAAATAAATGTATATATTTTTTTATTTTATCACTAGAATATTTGAAAATTTTTTTTCTTTTGAAATAAGAATGATTTTAACCCAGACAAATTATGACATACTGGTACATGTGATTCATATGAAATAAAATCTCTACTTTCCATTGGTTAAATTACATAAAATAATCCAAATTGTAATCATTAAGTGTAAGTTAAATATCCAAGAATTTTATGGAATTGTCAGATGAGCTGGTCAAGTTTATTAGGAGAATTTATAATGATTTGTGTCATATTGCTTTTTTTTTTTCAACAAATAATATAAATAGAGTACTTAACAACTCTAAAATTCAAAATTCAAAGTTTAATAAAAATTGTAATATATATAAATTGAGATTTGGATAAGGCTTACAATATGCCAGTGAATCTAAGTGTACATCGGAGAAAAAGATAAAAGAGCATATGCTTTTATATAATATAATTCAAAAAATGAAACAATCAGGAATATATTTGGAAAAATCTTCATCATCTCTTATAATTGATCATAATAAATCTTGTCAATATGGATTTAGGTTTGATTATAAAAATTTGAAAATTATTCAAATTGAACATTGCCACAATAAACATAAAATAAAAGAGCTATGTTTTTTTTTTTTCATAAAATCGTCAATTGTTAATGAATTGGTAGTCATCAAATGTTAAGATAGCAGAATTGTGGGAAATCTGAATTGGACTATGGGTATGGTGAAGGGTTGTCCTGTTTTGATTATTTATTGTTATATAGTTGATAAAGACTACAAAATGTATAGTCAAAAGTACTTTTAAAAATAATATAATTTATGCCTATTTTACTGTATATATATATATATATATATATATATATATATATATAGTAAAATATATATATATATATATATATATATATAAATTGTAAAAGTATAATATCCATTATATAAAATATTATATGTAATATTCAAAAAAACAATTAAACGGTAAAAAAATATTATATTTTAAATTTTTCAGTAGTGCTTTCAATTATGTAGTAATCCTAGTCTGCTTTTAAAGGCATGCATTTGAAATTCATTTAAATCTGACTATGATTACTCCATAATTGAAAGCAATACTGAAGAATGTAAAATTGAATTTTTTTACCATTAAATTGTTTGTTTGCATATATATATATATATATTGTAATGATATATAAATATGCCGTTACATTAAATTGAAATAAAAACTTTTAAAGTTCACCAATAAAACTTTTTTTTTAAGAATTAAAAAGTGAAAATTAAAATTCTATACTAATCTTGTATATATATATATATCAAATGCACAGATGAAAAAAAATATTAAAATAAAACTTTATTAAAAATAGAAAAGGTATTGTAAAAGCAAAAATTTAAAAAAAGATTTAGAGTTAAAAATATATCTTTAATTTTGAAAATAGAAAAGGTATTGTAAAAGCAAAAATTTAAAAAAAGATTTAGAGTTAAAAATATATCTTTAAGTTTGAAAACAAATTAATTAATGTTATTGAAAAATGGAAATGATTATTTTAATTAGTCAACGTAAACATGCCTTGGGTATTTAAATGTATAAGCAATGGTCATATACGAAAGAAAAACAATGGAATCGGACCTCAGCCAAAGGACCATCACATCGATGACGTAATGTCAATTGAATCCTTAAAATTAATATAAAAGGAAAAGTTTGGAAGTGAGTGAATGATTATTATTATGAGAGGACAGATATGTGTTAAGTTGGAAAGGGTTGGGGGAGAAGGGATTGAAAGACGTACTTTCAATTCCTTCAGTTGTTAAAAAAATGAATCATCAATTTCCAATATTGCAGACCACAGGACAACAAGGCGCGGAAGAATACCATCAACCATAAAGGACCAACAGTTAACTGCACACCAATCTCCTTATGACTTTGTGGGAATTAACACCTTCCATTACATAAAAATCAGAGACTACGGAATTTTTTTCAAAATGTAAGAAATATATAATTAATGAACATTTGGAAACATTAAGAACTCTAAAATAGAATCTTTTTCCCAATATTTAATTTATAAAAATAGAATCCTATCTGACCAACTTGATTTATTAATTATAAATTTATTTGATGAATTTCTTTTTTTTTTTGTTTTAAATCTTTTCCATTTATTTTTTTTTTTGTTCTTTAAATTTTATTTATGATTTTTGTTTTTTGCTAATTTAATATTATATAAATGTTACATTTAAGTTGGGCATGAATGGTTATATGAATTTGTAAAATTATATTAGGGGAGGGTAATCTTAGGTTATTTGTATTGTAGTTAAATTAGGCCAGTGGATTGGATATATTGGTGTAATTAGTAGATGTAGTATGAGATTCATAATGACAGAATCACTGTATATGCAGCACACTTCCTTATTGCCTATGGAATGCAATCGTAAGTTGGCAAAATGACCACAGTCCTTTCCTATAAAGTTTTTTTATTGCTCTTCTTGTCAGATAGATGTAGTATTCCTATCTGACAAGTGGCAATTTCTTCTCTTAACCTTATGTGCTTCTATATTCATATTACATTGAATACATCAATATATCAGATGGATTGATGCCGGTTTGACTGCAAACTTTTGGCCTAAGGTTAAATAAGAATAGAATATTTTCTTTTCAAATGCAAATCTATGTAGTCTATTCATACTTGATACTCTAAAAAATGCATTATAATTAATGTGGGTATAGACGCTTACATGGATTCGTTAATGGTTACTTATGATTGTTGGTTTTCATGTTTGATTAGAATATATGTCATCAATGTCATGGCAGCATCTTACAATGAATGCCGACGGGTTTCTTGTATTCCTTTTGCAATTGACGTTATCGATGACTTTGTATTTTGATCGGTTATGTTGATATTGAAATGTTTTCAACCGTGTAGTCTATGTAACCGATCTATACTCGACATTATAAAACAAACTTTTATAAACCCATTTGTGCGATCTTATAAAATAAAAATGTAAATTAAAATCTATAGTAAAAGTTAAGTTAAATTTTAAAATGCTAAAGTAAACATACTAAAATAATAATGTTAAATTTTATATATATATATGTGCGTAAATAAATGTTTGTATGTTAATTTCTGGCAGTGGTTTCCCTTAATTGAAATGTATCTTAGATAAGAATTTATTATAAAATATAAATCTCTGCTATTCCACTGAGCTAGTGATAATGGGCTAATGATCGAAACCAAAACATATAATTTTTTTTAACTTACGTATCTGCCTACTATATAAATTGTTCTAGGTTCAAATGCCTAGATGGTGCCCAGTAGTGCAGATTATGTTTAAGTCTCATTCATCCGGATTGTTATAATATATATATATATAAATGTCCATAAATTAAAAACTATTGTAAAACAATAAAAATAATAAATATAACAATAAATAATTATGTATTATATAGAGAATTTCAATATGCAGAAGTTTTTTCAGGTAATCTCTTAATCCTCCTCAACTGTTGTTAAATTTAAAAAACATAATGGAAGCAAAGGTCTAAAATTCAAATCTGCTGAATCCTGAAATTTAATGGTGGCATCATGTCTATTAAATAGATTCATTTTATTTCTACTTATTAATATCGACTCTTTATTTGTTTTGTTACGGTTTCTGTCTTCATGAAGAATTTATTACTTTCAATATCAAATTTAAATTTATATTTACATGTTCTTTCATGATCAAGAAAATAGA
This sequence comes from Epiperipatus broadwayi, assembly GCA_028023455.1. Classification (NCBI taxonomy): domain Eukaryota; kingdom Metazoa; phylum Onychophora; class Udeonychophora; order Euonychophora; family Peripatidae; genus Epiperipatus; species Epiperipatus broadwayi. The sequence continues at coordinate 672,642 of JAQFVV010006470.1, read as the reverse complement.
AGCAGTGATGACATCATTATTATTTTGATGACACTTGCTTCAGTTGTTTATTTTTTTTATTTAATCACAGTTGATGAGAGTTAAAAAGTTACCTAAAAGTGTTTCTGCAGATTGAAATACTGTATATAATAGTTAATTATATATATATATATATATTGTAATGGTCAGAAATGTGTGATTCGTTAACATAGTGCAAAATTTGACCACCACACAGAACTACAGCACCATCTTGGTAGTGAAGCTGAGTTCAAACATAGTTTATTGATTCCACAATACAATCTACGAAACAATGCATCTGATGCTACATTAGTAAATACTTCTTTAGGCGTGGAAATCAGGGTGATGCAAGAGAATCAAGAATTTTATTTCGAGTTAGCCAATAATAACATTAATATTAAACATTTATATTTTACAGAATCAAGGAAATATTATATTGAATGGGTATCAAATAAATAAAGATGGAACAGCAGATATATAGTTTGAAATTATTTATTTAAAATATTTTTATACTAAATCATCTAATTAATAATATTTTATTATATTTAAAATCTCAGTAATGATATTTCCGATACTGTTATATTTTACAAAGATATATATTTATTTATTTAAAATATTTTATATGGAATCATTTAACCAATGATATTTTGTTACATTTAATATCTCAGTAGCGGTATTTAAGATACTATTATATTTTACAAAAAGATACATTTATGCAGCTGATGTAATTTAGCTACCTAAATTCTCGAGCAAGTATTTCATGAGCATGTCTTCGGGATTTATCTCTTTGCAATGCAAGAGTCTAAATGAGGATTTATTATAATAACAGTGGACATATATTTATTTAATTAAAGAAGATATTTACTAATTACTATGGACAGACATTTATTTGAGAGTGAGTTATTTCACTAATGCAGAGACAGAGTGATATATTGAATAATAGAACAAGAAGAAACATGTGGTACATCCAGAAATGCGATATGAGGTAGGCAGTATATTGAGACTGTGAAGCTCTGAATGAGTTTATAATAGACTGGCATTTGCTGTAGGCCCAAAAAATAAGGTGTCACATAAGCATAACCAGAGGCAAGTGTTTTGTGCCATGATTACTTCCTTGTTGTGTGATGGTCATCAAGTCCTACTGGAATATTTATTTGTCTGCTTGTGTAGGATGACTAGGATTAATTTAAATTCTATAGAATCAGAAGTGTCCAAGGCTTATAAGAAGTCATCATATCTCCAAAACATAACACATGTATACTGTATAAATGATTCTGTTAAGATTTAAATATATTTTATAACTTGGCCCTACATCATCAACATTTAATAAAGAATGTTTTTGACTGTCAAAAAAATGTGATTTACAGAATTATTACTTTTAAAATATAAAATAATAAGGTAAGCTGGTATCTTTTAATAACTAATATGTCAGCTATTTACTAAGTAGTAGAGCCCTGCATTACAATAAATGAAACACTAAATGTTTGTCAATTTATACAAGAATATTAAGTAATTTATAGAAATAAATATTAATGATGATTTGCAAGACATTCATCCACTGTTTCAAGCAATCATGGATTTATATTTAGAAAATTATGCAGATTTCCAAGCCGACCAGCCAACGGAGGTATATAAGGAAATATATTACTAGTTTGTTAGACAATATGGCAACCGTCTTGATTAAAATCTATGTTTATTTGGTGAGGTCCAGTCATAAATCTTATAAGCATGCTAGAATTAAATAATAAAATGTGAAATTTAGAAATACATACCCAAGAAAAGATAGATTTAGGCAAGCTGTATTATTAAAGAAATTTACATAAGGAATTAATAATTAATTTCATAGTTTTACAAATTATAGTTTTACAAGTTATATAGAGAATGAGCCATAGCATGATTAATATATTTAGAGTACTCTACTTTTTGGGTACATGTATTTGTTTTAGAAGAAGTTTTCAGATTCAGTACCAAATTGTTCATGATTTCCAAAGTAGCAGTTCATTCCAACATTTAGATTATTCATTGATTTTTACAGCAGCAGGAGCTTTCTATTTGTTTGGGGAGCAGATCTTGGTTGGTATTATGGAGGGCACATGTGAAGGATAACGGCATATGATCAACCATCTCCCAGGAGGAGAATAGTCTGGGCACTTTCTACTCAAACATACTGTGGTAGATAAATTAATTTATGACTTTGGAGACTCTCAACTGATTGACAGCACAGCAAAAGTTTAACTGGAAGTTCTTAGAAAGTTCAAAATGTCCTCCTTTCTTGATCTTATCTTTTCACTTTTGTTATATTTTATTTTCGCATCCACTCATTTGCCCCAAGAATAATCAAAACATTCTTGGAAGTTTAATTAATATAGACATCTGCACTTCTATTGTTCATGTTTATTTTTAGATTTACATTTTGTAATTAGAAATTTTAGGGAATTTTTCTTTTTAATTAATCTATTATCCCTCACCGACTGTTACTTTTAAAATGTCAAATACAAAAAGGAAATATACAATTATTTTTACTTTTAATTAAATTACAATCTGATTTCTAAAATTATTATTAAATATGAAATTTAAACACAGTAATAAATAATGAACTTTATAATTTAAAATAACTTGTTAAAATTATATATTTTATATAACTAAAAGAGAAATACAAACTATATCATTTATTTTTATTTATTGCTTTTAATTTCATTATCAAAACATGTGTGTGGTGAATTATACATATATTTATATTTTTTTTTAATATTGCCACACACACAATTCGATACCAAAAAAGTTTAAATTTGGGTAGGAGAGGTTGGTGAGTGAGAGACAATAGAAAAAGTGAGGCTAAAGATTCAAATGTGAATCTTACTGTGTATATATATATATATATATATATATATACCCAGTAAAATATATATATACGTGTGCTATATATATATAATTTTTGGGAATAAACCATGTATTATTTTGCATTACAATCCAATATTTCGATGGACAAGCAACCAACATTATCAAGGTTAACTTTTGTAAAGAAAAAAATGTTAGATCTCAAACAATAATGTGAGAGATGAGAAAGGAAAATGAACTTGGAAGTAGTTTAGCATTCACAATATGAGGCTTATCAAAATGTTTATTCTCCCTCAGTTTTTTCACCTATTAATTTTAAGTTAATATTAGATAAAATGAGAGGATTCCACATAGCTGGAATATGTTGTTCTTTGTCAGCCCTATTTAAACCAGTAGGTGTCTTTAATATTTCAATTGACTCCCTCATGGTTATTAAATCATATCTTTCCAAATTAGCAAGTATTTTTGGATTGTCAAAATTATATTTGTGATCAATTTCTAAAAAATGGGAAGTAAAACTGATGTGCTAATTTTTTATTAAAAGCCTATGTTTTTTTTTTTTTAATTCTGACATTTATTCATGCATTAGACTGAACCACATAGCTTCTTGATCACTGGAAACATGGAACTTCATAAACCCCTTTGGTGTTCCAAAAATATTCTGTCTTTAGATTATATAAAAAATGATCTTTTTTTTCAGTAGAAAAAGTAGTCTTTATATGAAAACAAGATTGTCTTCTAATATATATATATATATATATCATTATCAACCATTATCAATCCATCTGCATTGATATATGATATATATATATATATATATATATATATCATTATCGCTCTTCCATTATCAATCCACTGCAGGATGAAGGTCTCTCCAAGTTTAATCCATCTTCTCCGATCTTTAGCTTCTCTTCTCCACATCACCCCTACACATTTTCTTATTTCATCCATCCATCTTACATGTGGTCTCCTTCTGGGTCTTTTACAATCTCTTGGAATCCAGTTTAAAATTTCAATTGTCCATCTATTATCATCTCTTCTAGCAATATGTCGAGCCCAACTCCACTTCAATCTTTTAATTTTTTCAATGAGGTCAGTAACACCTGCTTGTTCTCTTACCCATACATTGCGTTTTCGATCTCTTCTTGTTACTCCCAACATACATCTCTCCATACTTCTTTGAGTGGTCTGAAGTCTCTGTATTGATCTTCTATTAAGTGTCCAAGTCTCAGATCCATAAGTAAGAACTGGTAAAACACATTTGTTAAAAACCTTTCTTTTCAAACACATAGGCATATTTCCTTTTAGTATCAAGTTATTTCTACCAAAAGCACTCCAACCAAGTTTAATTCTATGATTAATTTCCTCTATTATGTTTCCATCCGTATTAATAATCTGACCAAGGTATTTGTAACTCTTAACTTCTTCTAATTCATCATAATCAATCTTTATTTTCATATTTGGAGCAAATCGATTAAACATTACTTTAGTCTTTTTAACATTTATCTTTAGTCCTACTTTCCTACTTTCATCTGATAACTCCTGCAACATTTCCTGCAGCTCGGAAGCATTATTTGCAAAAACAACTACATCATCTGCGAAATCTAAATGACTTAAATAATCTCCATTTACTTTCACTCCTTTAGTTTCCCATTTTAATTCACAAAATACTTCTTGCAGCACTGCTGTAAAAAGTTTTGGAGATATGGAGTCACCTTGTCTTACACCTTTCTCAATGTTGACTTTCCCTGTATCATTATGTAATCTAATTGTTGCTGTTGCATTTTTATAAATATTCTTTAAAATATGACAATATCCTGGATCTATACCTTGATGATCCAATGCTTTAATCACTGAAGAAATGTTTATAGAATCAAATGACATTTCATAATCTACAAATCCAAAACATAATGACAACTCATATTCATTTGTCCTTTCTATAACTTCTCTCAATACTTGAATATGATCTACTGTACTAAAACCACTTTTAAATCCAGCTTGTTCTCTTGGTTGGTGAAAATCCAAGGTTCTCTGTAGACGAGTTGTAATTATCTTGGTAAAAATTTTATATAAAACTGATAAAAGGCTGATAGGTCTGTAATTTTTAATATCTTCTTTATCACCTTTTTTAAATATTAATATTATTACTGCATTCTTCCAATCATCCGGTACATCTTTATCATTTAGACATTTGGTATATAACTTTGCTAATATTTTTTCTGTTTCTTCACCTGCTTCTTTTAATATATCAATTATAATTCCATCATAACCTGAAGCCTTTCCTTTTTTCATACATTTAATTGCATTTCTCACTTCTTCATTTAAAATTCTGGGCAATTCGGAAGATGTAATAGATATAGGAGGTACTTGTTCTTTATTACTATATAATTCTTGATAAAAATTTTCTACCAATTTCATAATGTCATCCCTCTTTTTAGTAATAATTCCATCTTTTTTCCTTATTGCAGATATAAATTTCCTACCAATACCAAAATGTTGTTTTACATTCTTAAGACTTTTATTTTCTTCTACAGCTTTTCTTGCTAGTTCACAGTTATACTTTCTTATATCATTTCCAACTCTTTTCCGCACCATTTTACAAAATTCGAGATATTCAATTCTTTTTAATGCATCATTCTTGCATATCTTCATATTCCTTCTTTTCTTCATAAGTTCTCTAGTCTCAGTAGAAATTTTATTAGTCAATTGCTGCTTTTTTCTACCAGCTATCTTTGTTGCAGTTATTAAAAGTGTATCAGTTATTTTCATATTAATTTCATTCAAATCTGAATCATGTTCAAAATCTACTAATACTTGAAACCGATTTGTAAGTTCTAATTTAAATTCATTAGAATGTTTCAGAAGATTAGGAATATCAACTGTAAATATAGTTTTTCTTAATAATTTTTGTCTCTCTAGTTTTACATTAACATGTATCTTACCCCTTACTAATCGATGATCACTTCCTGTGTTAAATTTATTAAGAACATTACAATCTTGAAATATGTATTTCCTGTTAGTCAAAATATAATCCAATTCTGCTGTACCTTCATTTGGATGCTTCAATGTCCATTTCCTTCTAATATTTTTCTCAAAAAAAGAATTCATAATATAAAGTTTTTCCTTCTCTGCAAACTCCACAAGTCTATGTCCTCTCTCATTTCTATTACCATAACCAAAATTACCTACAACACTTTCATCTTTCATTTGTTTACCAATTCTAGCATTAAAATCTCCCATAACAATTTTAAAATGTTGTTTACTCTGATCAAAAGCCTTTTGTACATCCATATAAAAATTTTCTACTACTTCATCACTGTGAGAACTTGTTGGGGCATAAACCTGAATTATCTGCATTTGATATCTGCTATTAAGTTGTATAACTAATCTTGCCACTCTGTCTGATACACCATCAATTTCCACAATATTGTTCTTCCACTTTTTATTTATAATGAATCCTACTCCACTTGTATTTCCAATATTTGTGCCTTTATAATAGAGCATATGTCCACTTTTTAAATCAATTGTCTCTTCACCTTTTCTTCTAACTTCACAAAGTCCAATAATATCCCATTTAATATAAGAGAGTTCTTCTTCTAATTCTTGCAATCTTCCTTCACTTGAAAGTGATCTGCAGTTGTAAGTACCTAAATAAAAAGTCATCATCAAATGGCAGCCTGGGTCCGCCTCCAGGATATTTCTAGCACCCTCTGCATTCGGCCACCAACCGCTGCCTTGGTTGGTGACTTTACAGCCTCCTGGGATTAAGGGCCATGCTTTATTTTTGTCTGTCATAATTGTATAATTGGGGAAAATTTTTTATCATTTACACAAACATTCATTCTGCCTTATCAGGCACTGAGAAGAAAGACCATGGTGTTTCTTGATCTTAAACTCAGAGGTAAAAAGCCAATAAACTCACCACGCTGGCTAATGCGTGTTGGTGAGCAGCCCATCCATGTTCGTATACTATATGAATAAAGATATAGTAATAACAGCTGCAACGACAAGAACATATGGAGTGGACATTAGGAATTTGCCCTGCTTGGTTCCTTTAAGGCCTCCAAGAGGAATCAAAGGGTCTCCTTTCAGTTAATAGCAAACTCCTTTCTGCAGCCTATATATATATATATATATATATATATATATATATATATATATATATATATATATATATATATATATATATATATATATATATATATATATATATATATATAAGATTGCCTTCTACTGATGTTATCAGTAACCCTTTTAATATGAGGTAAAATTATTCTATTAAAAGAGGAATTGTCAATTTTATCCTCTTTTTTTCTTTTTAGTATTAATGTTATATAAAGCCTTACATATGATGTTCTTATTATAATTATTAGAAAATAGAATATTTATGTATGTTCTACATTTTGAGTAAATGTTCTTTATCAGAAAAAAATATAAGCTCTATTTAAATGATTTTCTGCTACAGAAAAAAATGTGCAGGGTGATGATGAGAATTATAATTAAGATAACTGTTTTTATGGGTGTATTTTTTGTGAACAGATATTTATTATCATTCATTAAATTTTCTTGCAATTGAAACATCTAGAAAAGAAAGTGATTTATTATTTTCCACTTCCATAGTAAATTTAATATTTGGATGCCAATTTTTTGTGAAAACAAAAAAAAAAAGAATATAAGGCATCTATGCCAAGAGACCATATGACAAATGTACCATCCTCATATCTAAGCCAAATAGAAGGTTTTTTAGTAACTGCACATAATACTTGGTAGAAAAATTGATTTTTTATGTAAACCTAGACAGAAATTTTTTGGAACACCAAGGAGTTAATGAAATTTCATGTTTGCAATGCTCAAGAAGCCTTGTGGGTCAGTCTAATAGACAAATAAATGTCAGAATTAAGAAACATAGAAATGCTTTTAATCAAATAATTATCACATCAGTTTTTACATCCCAATTAAAGAATTGGTAAAAAACCTGATTTTGACAACACAAAAATAATTGCTAATTTGGAAAGATATGATTTAAGAAGCATGAGAGAGTCATTTGAAATATTAAACAGACCTATTGGTTTAAATAGGCCAGATGAAGCACAATGTATTCGGGCTATGTGGAAACCTCTCAATTTATCTAATGTTAACTGAAAATTAATAGGTGAAAAAACTTAGGAAAATAAACATTTTGATAAACCTCATATTGTGAATGCTGAACAACTTCAAGTTGATTCACATTTCTCATCTCGCATTGAGTCACATTATTATTTGAGATCTAACTATTTTTCTTTCAAAAGTTAACCTTGATAATGGTGGTCGCTAGTCCATCGAAATATCGGATTGTAATGCAAAATAATACAAGGTTTAGTCCTAAAAATAATAATTTATCTACATCATACAACCTTGAAAACATTCAATATTTATATATATATATATATATACATATATATATATATATAATTAGAATGAATATATATATATATATATATATATATATATATATATATATGTCAGAAAAGTTTAGACATTCTAATTGATATAAATGTGTTGTATAAGTACTGACTTTTGACTTAGTATTTTCTATATACTTTCTACGGTCCCAGCCCTCCACTGAGATAAGCCATAAGCTCAAAAAACATTGGTTAGAAAGTAGGGGCTTAACAATAGAAATAATGATTTTTTTTTTATACTTTTTTGGCACTTATAAAAATAAAACTCGTTTGGAGCTATTGGTAAGCTCCATCGAGTGATCATTTAAATGCAAGGTTAAAAGGAAGTTACAAATTTTATATCTTGTTTTCTTCATTATTCTAAGTGTACAGTTGATAGCTTTTGTGATGCTACATTGCAGAAGCTATTACTATATGGTGAAACTGAGCTGAATTCAGACCCATATAGTTATCTGGTTTGAAAATCTGGATTTGAAGACATTTACATGTCAGAAAAGTTCAGATTTTCAAATTGATAAAAACATGTTTTATAAAGAGCTGACTTTTCAGTTAGTATTTTCTATCTAGTTTCTAGACTCCCAGCTTTCCACTTAGGTGAGCTATAAGGTCAAAAACAATAAGGGTAGAAGTAGGGGCTTAAAGATAGACATTTTGAATTTTTTTTATTGGGTACTTATAAAAATAAAGCTTAGTAATGATTAAAATAAATGAAAATATTAAAAAACTTATTTTTTGTTTAAGTGTTACTTATTATTAATGTAATCTATGCAGACCAAAGGCAGTTATCCTCTTATTTTCTTACGAAATATGTAAAAGAACTGTAGCATATTTTTATTTATTTATTTTAAATTTAAATAATATTTCCATTACTTTTTTTATTAAGTTATTCTTCTAATTTGAATATTTTTTCAATCATATTAAATTATTATAAGTTCAAAACAAAAGATTTATAATAGAGCTACAAGAATTTAACACATCAATATGCTGATGATTGGTGTACATTTTGTAAATATAAGCTAGTTGGTATTTGTTTAAATATTTAAAAAAAAATATCGGCATTATTGAAATGTGTTAGTTCATGTTGACATATAATTTAATAGAAAATGTTTCATTTAATTTTCAATAGGATTTTCAGAATTGTTAATTCATCTGTTTAAATACGGAGGAACAAAAAGAAATATTCTCTACAGAATTTTTTTTATTATATAGAACTAAAATTAATATTATTAAGAAACAGTATAGGTATTTATCTTTGTTATTGATTTTATAAAAGTTATCATTAAATTTATTTACTGAATGTTTTTTTTATTATCAATAAGTCAGCTAAATTCAGTAGATAATGCTTTCAAGTTAATATGATATCTTTGTGTGTAACTTATATATTATTAGTATTCACACTTAATATATATATATATTACAACAGAAATAATAAATTGATAAAAAATTATCCACTATTAACTTATACCTATAACTGGCCATTTGTCATAGTAAGCAAAATTACTGTAATGATGATCTTATTAATTATTAAAATATATTCATAATCTATCATTTTTAACAGTATGAATAAATAAAGATGAACTGACAAAAAGGCTGTTAAAAGACTGTTACTTTTATAACTGATATAAAATCTATATATTGATGAGGGATATAATGATAGTTGCTATAATTCAATAACTAAACACTAAATAGGATATATGATATGCTCTAGTGGTTCATCATTTATAACCAAATTAAATTAAATGAGAAATGAATTCACTGTGTTAGCTAAAACATAATTTATAATTAAATAAGGATGATGCTAACATATAAATAAGAATATATGCATATCATGTTCTATTTGGATGTCTATTTATAATTAATTAAATATAACATTATAGCCCATTTGCAACTATCACAAACATTAATTCTGTTACGCTAATAATGAAATAAATAAATTATCTCATTTCTCCCTATAAAGTAACAACAATGAAAATTAAAACTATTATCATTAAAGATTTAGAATATTTAGATATTGGGGAAGTCATTTGAACAATTAAAACATACTGACCATTGTCATCAAATAAAATAATATTAAATATAGCATCTGAATAAAATTACCCACTGTAAGATTCCTGGAGTGCATTATGCTTTTCTCCAATACTAGGTTCTTTTAACAAAGAATCCTTCCTGTTCTGCTTTCCAACTATATAAGACCATTCATGGTCATATGCACACAATGGTGCTATCCATGGCAACTTATAAAACATATTATATAAAGTTAATAAGTTGGAAAAGGGATGGGATCATTTCTATTCAGTTTAGCTAAGTCCATGTGTTTTCCCACGAGTATCACTAGATTGTTTTAAATCTAGATAAATATCTGTTTAGAGTGTACTGAGTTCAAACTCATTTGGTACATTTTTACTACACATGACTTGGATGACTAATGAAAAAAATGACACTCTTATATTTTACTCATGTCAATAAAATCATAAGATCCCCATATCACCAAAATTTATATAGATCAAAACTCTTATAGATATTGCTAGCTCATTTTATGTATATTGATGAACAGACAAGTTTAATCCTATTAATGGCTTCTAAACAAGCATCGTGATGGCCATTTAACTAGATTATTCATCACAATATAAAGGTAATGATGATGATGATGATATAATAATAATGATACTAATAGTGACGATGATACCAGCCATAGCTTTATAATGAACTCACAATAATAAATGTATCTTTATAAACTCATAGGCATTTTTTTTAAATCATCTTATTTTAAACTGAGATTTAAATATAACACTCATTAGCATTTATATAAGTTTATGTTTATTTACTAAAATACATTTATAGTTAAAACTAGGATTCAATAATACTAGTGATGATGATTGATCATCATGAATCTCTCCACGTGATATTTAACTTTCTATAAACCCCTATTTACTAAATATATTATTTATATTAAACATTTGATTTAATGATTATAATTTATTTAATCAATGATGATGATCATAACTCATGTACAGTACCATATTTATAAGGTGTTTTAATCAAAAATATGATATCCATCTTTGATGAGGATGATCAAAACTCATGGACACAACATAATTTTAGCCCTTTATTATACACCTATAATTATTAAAATTTGGTTATTATCAAGCATAATCTCTAAATACTTAAAGGTGAATGGTCATTCTAGTTTACTTAATATTTTGCGAGCGCTTTCTTAATATTTGCAAATGCTGATGATTCTTAATATCTGCGAATGATGATGATCAATTAAAACAATAGAATTAAGACAAGAAAAATACAACAATATTTTTAATAACAACTCGGAAAACAATTAAGATATATAATTATATTTTATTAATACTATTCTTCTTTCCTTCTTTAAAATCAAATTTATTAATTAAATAAATGGCTTATTATTACATTAATTCAATATAGAACTAATACATAATTGTATATACAAGTTCATCATTTTGGATAATTTTAAAATAAGCTGGCTTAAAATGAAATTAAAAAAAATATATTTCATGGAATGCTTACTTAAGACTTTCCTAACTTATTATATCATAAAAATAAATTTCATATGTAACCTGTGTTTTATTTCACTTCCATTCATATGTAAGCCTTGCTTTATAATTTCTCATATTTAAACTAATTATGTATAACCTATACTTTTGATGTGTTTGTATAAGCAGTTACACATGCACATATTCGGTAATGTTAACATATATGTTTTAAATGTATACCCCTATATTAGAGATTAATACATAAATTACATATATAAAAAAAACATTCTTGCAATCTTGAGCAAAATAAAATACATTATATCAATTTTAATATGCAACAAGATAAATAAAAAAAAACATTATAAATGCATATCTTTATAGGTTTTTCATTATCATAACAACTGAAGAACAATATAAAAAAAACATTTCAATATTACAATGTATAATATAAAAAAGATAAAAAATAATGAAAATTTAAGTTTCAAGATTTAAACTGTGTTTGTGTTATGTTATGTGATATTGAGAATAACTATCAATAAATAAGCCTTTAATGTTTCTGTATCAAAAGAAAAAAAATAATGCTTTGACCAATAAATTAAGATTTACTTTTAATAAGCAATAATAAAAGATCTGTTAAGGAAAGTTTATAGTTACCCGATTACTTTCACTTCTTATAACTGTCCCAAGTTTGAATTTTCAAACTGCTTGTCTTTGCTCCATTTAAAAAAAAGTTCTTGTATATACCTTCTAATAAACATGAATTAATTGACCTGCTGGTTTCCATAATTTTAAAATTATTTATTGCTGATACTTTTGATAATGCTGAATTTGTTGACTGGCTTGCTTCTATTTTTTTTCAAAACCCATCATTGTAGACACTTTAGATGAGTGAGGAAAACTTTAACAAAAATTTGATTCATAGCTTCATCAAACCTGGCTATATATATGGCTTTTATTCATCTTTCCTTTCTTCTTGGCTGTTGTCAAAGATGATAATGAGATGACATTTTTGGCTGATTTTAAATTTGCCCATTCTTTTAGTTACTATGGACCAGTATATGGGTCCATAGACAGATCAGTGAGCTAACCCATTCTGTATTATTCCAGGAAGCAGAAACAATGGTTTTAGCAATGCAAATTCATTGTATTATGCATAGCAAAATATATTAATATCATTTTATAGAACTGTTAATAACTTCTTCCAATAAATTCAATTTTGTTCCATTTTTCCTTCTTTATCTTAATCTTGCTGGGAATTACTTATATATATGCACATCTTTGTCTATACTGACTTTAAAACAAGATTCATTTTTTTTCTTCCTCAATTTTTTTTAAAGAGTGAAAAAAAATCAAATCGCTCACTCTCTTTTTCATAACATTAAAAAAAGACTGACTGCCACATCTCTCCTTCAATAACATTGAAAAAATTGACTGCCCACTAAATATTGAAAAAAAAAACTGACTGATCTTAGTAATATTAATGACTGACTTTCTTTTAAAACTACATATTGTTAAATCACTCTCCCAAACAAAAATTGAACTGCCCTCTAAATATTGTTTCATTTGTTTTTATTGCGAATTTTAATCAAAGAAAAGAAGCACCTGGAAATCTTATCTTGAAATTAAGATCAAAGATCACAAGTTTGACAAACTGATGTTCCATCATGATTTTACAACAAAATTAATAATCATGCTTTATCCAATCAAAGCACCTCTTTTCCAAAAATAATCTTAGATACAGATAACAAACAATAAAGCTGGCAATCTATAGTCACTAGAAATAGATGTAAAAGCATTTTTGCATTTATACAGATGTTTTCATTCTTTCACACTCTTTTGCACGTGTACATTTTTTATCTCCTAATCTTGATCACTTTATTTTACATTTTCTTTCTGATCTACTTTGTTTAATAAAAATATAGTTAAATAATTTCAACACCTTATTTAATGAAATATAATAAATCCTATATTGCAAATATTGTTTTTCACTACCTTTTTCTCTTTATAACTGCTTATTTATTAACTATTTATAAATTATATAATAATAAATACACACATAAATCCATATATATATATAATTGTTATTTTGCACATAAATCCATATATATATATAATTGTTATTTTGCACACAATCATGTAAAACCTTACCTATTATATCCACAAAAGTCAATGAGACCGGTAGAATAAATGCTCCTCTACTAACAGTTGTGATATTATTTTTACGAAGACTTATACTTTTTAAATGAGATAGTTTGTAGAAAGCCAAACTTGAAACTGTCTTGATTTTATTATATTTCAACTCTAAGGTTTGAAGAGAAGGCACATGGTCAAATGACAATATTGGTATTATTTTAATTTTTGTAAACATGATACTTAAATATTCCAACATATCAAGTCCTAAAAAAGCATCATCATCAATATACTCAAGATTATGACCATATACTATAAGGCTTTTTACTTGAATTACACCAAGTGCTTGTCTGGGAAGTTTTACCAAGGTATCTATATCAAAATGAATATGTAACAAAGAGCGAGGAGTATCCAAATATGTCTGCAATTCATTTAATGTACTAATGTTAAAGCAATAAACACCCAAACTCTTACAGTAGCATCCTCTAATATAATTGGTTGGACATTCCTGAACAAAAGTTGTATTCATGCTCATACATAATGATATCCACCAAGTAATGATAAAATAAACTGTATTCATAATCATAATCTAAACATATATATATATATATATATATATATATATATATATATATATATATATATATATATATATATATTGTAACAGACATAAAAATAGAAGATATTATAATTATGAAAATATGTTTATAATCTGCCATTTGTAACAGTAAGAAATATTTGTAACAGCATACACAATTACTGTAATGATAAAAAATGCTGCTATTTTGTAACCGATTATAAATATATAGATTAGTGATAAAATGATAGTTGCTATTATTCAATAGCTAAACACTAAAAGGATATATGATATGCTCCAGCCGTTCATCCTTTGTAACTGAGTAAAATTAAATGAGAAATGAAATTACTGTGTTAGCAGAAATACAATTTATAATTAAATAAGGATGACACTAACATATAAATAAGAACATATTCATATCATGCTCTATTTGGGTGTCTATTTTTTTAATTAATTAAATATAACATTATAGCCCGATGGCAACTATCCTAAACATTAATTATGTCATGCTAATAATGAAATAAATAAATTATCTCATTTCTCAACACTTAAAATAAGAAAAATGAAAAATAAAACGGTCATCATTAAAAATTTTAAATATATTGGGGAGTCATTTGATCAATAAAATATACTAACCATTGTCATCAAATAAAATAATACTAGATCAAGCAACTGAATAAACTTACTGTGAAATCCCTGAAGTGCATTCTGCTTATCTCCAATAATAAGTTCTTTAACAAAGAATCCTTCTCATTCCTTTTTCCATGTATATACAACCATTCATGATCACACACACATTGGTGCTATTCATGACAACTTATAAAAACATATTATATAATGTTAATAAGTTGGAAAAGGGACGGGATCACTTTTATTCAGTTTAGCTGAGGACATGTGTTTTCCACGAGTGCCACTAGATTGTTCTAAATCTAGATAAATATTATCTGTGCATAGTGTACTGAGTTGAAACTTATTCGGTACATTTTACTACACATGACATGGATGACTAATGAACCAAAAAATAACATTATTATATTTTATTTATGTCAATAAAATTAGAAAATCACCATATCACCAAAATTTATATATCAATGACTCGCATAAATATTACTAACTCAGTTTTCGTATATTGATGAACACATGCAATAAAATACTCTCTTTAATGACTTCCAAATAAACATAGTGAAGACCATTACTTAAGTGGATGGCCATGAAACTGGTTACTTAACTTAGTTATCTATCATAATATAAAGATGATAATGATGATGATAATAATGATGATGATGATGATACCAGCCATAGCTTTATAATGAACTCACAACAATAATTTACTTTTCATAAACTTATAGGCATTTTTATTAAATCATTCTATGTCAAACTGGGATTTAAAATATTACAAGTGATGATGAATGATCATCATGAATATCCCCACATGATATTCAACTTTCTGTAAACCCCTTGTTACTAAACATATTAACTATTAACCTTGGGTTTGAATGAATGATTATTATTTATCACATCAATGATAATGTTGATGATAACTCATGTACAGTACTATGTTTAAACGGTGTTTTAATCAATAATATGATATCTATCTTTGATGAGGATGATCAAAACTCATGGGCATAACATAACTTTAGCTTTCTATTATTAACCCATAATTATTAAAACTTGGTTATTATCAAGCTTAATCCCCAAATACTTAAATGTAAATCAATATTCTAGCTTGCTTAACATTTTGCAAGCACTTGCTTAATATTTGCGAGTGCTGATGAATCTTAATATCTGCGAGCAATGATGATTCTTAATATCTGCGAACGATGATGATGGTCATTTCAATGATAGAATCAAGACAAGAAATATATAACAATATTTTTAATAACAATTCAGAAACCAATTAAGATATATAATTATATTTAACTAATACTATTCTTTCTTTTCTTTTCCTTTAAAATCAAATTAATTACTGGACAATTGATTCTATTATTATATTAATTAAATATAGAATTAATATAAAATTTTATATATACATAACCAAATAAATTTAGTATACAAGTTTGTCAATTTTGATATTTTAAAATAAGCTGGCTCTAACTGATATTAGAAATGTTTTTTTTTTTATAAATGCTTACTTAAGACTTTCCCTATTTATTACATATTATAAAAATAAATTTCATATGTAATGTGTGTGTTTTTCACTTTCATTCTGTTGTTAAGCCTTGCTCTTCAATTTCCTATACTTAAACTAATTATGCATGACCTATTCATTTGACGTGTTCGTTTAAGCAGTTATACACGCACACATTCGGTAATGTTAAAAAATATGTTTAAAATGTATACCCCTTTATGACAGATTCATACATAAATTATATATAAAAAATATTATTGCAACCCTGAGTAACAAAATAAATGATACCCAGTCTAATATGCAAAAAATAAAGAAATAAAGAAATAAAAACATTATAAAGCATATTCAACTGGGTTGCTTATTACCACAATCAATAAAGAACATATAAAAAAAACATTTTAGTATTACAATATATAATAATAGTAATAACAAAAATCAAAATAATGAAAAATAAAACAAAATACTATGTTTAATGAATTTAAACTGTGTGTATATTGCCATGGACTATTAAGAATAACATAATCAATGAATAGACTCTTAATGTTTTCTGTATCAAAAAAAAATGCTTTGACTCTATACATTAAGGTTTACTTTTAATAAGTAAGAATAAAAGATTTGCTAAGGAAAGTTCATAGTTACCCGATTATTTTCACTTCTTAAAAATGTTTCAGATTTGAATTTTCAGACCGCTTGTCTCATGTATAGCTTCAAGAGGTGGATCTGCTTATTTCTACCATTTAAAAAGAAAAGTTCTTGTTGATACCTTTTAATAAATATGAATTAATTGACTTGCTTATTTCCACAATTTTAAAATTATTTATGGGTGATATTTTTGATAATGATGAATTGGTTGACTGTCTTGTTTCCAATTTTTTTTTAAAAAAAAAAAAATCATTGTAGACACTTTAGATGAATGTGAGGAAAACTTTAAACAAAAAAATTGATGTGTAGCCCAATCAAACTTGGCTATATATGGCTTTTATTCATCTTTTCTGTCTTCTTCTCTTGTCCAAGATGATGATCAGACGACATCTTTGGCTAGTTTTAAAGTTGTCCATTCTTTTTGTTACTATGGACCGGTATATGAGTCCACAGTAGAATAATGATTTTAACCCATTCTGTCAGATTTTAGGGAGCAGAAGCAGTGGGCTTTAACACCGCATAGTGATTAATTCCTTCATAATCAAAATATTTATTAATACCATTTTTTAGAATTTCAATAACTTTATATTAATCTTGGTGTGAGCTGCTTTATATATACACACATCTTCTTCTGTATTTATTTTAAAACAAGAGTCATGTTTCTTCTTTAGATTTTTTTAAAGAGAGAAAAAAATCAATAGCTCATACTCTTAAAAAAAGAAAACTGTTCATCTCTTTTCAGTTTAAAACGATTGCATAGATTGCATATTTTGTTAATATTATTAACTGATTGCCACTCAGTAAATATTGTTTCACTCATTTTCCAAAGCAAAGCTGAACTGACCATCAAATATTATTTCACTCATTTATATTTCAAAATTTCTGATCAAAGAAACTAAAATCCCCCAACAAAAATAATTGTCACTTGAGATAGCAGTCAATCTCACCCAGATGATTTTAAGTTAGCAACAGATAAAAAATCAACAATTATTTATCTGTCAAAGCACCCCTTTTTCTGAGATAATATAAGATAATCCAGGACAATACAAACAATAAAGCTTGCAATTTATAGTCATTAGAATTATGTGTCAAAGTGTTTTGGTCACAGCTGTTCTCACACTTCTTGCATGGGTACATTTTATCTTGATTAATCGTTTGCACAACTTTCTTATCAGTTTTTCTCTGATCTGCTTTATTTCAACAAAAACTAACGCTAAATAATTTAACACGCTATTTAATGAAAACATAACAAATCCATATATTACATATTATATCTCTCATTACATTTTCTCTCTACAATTGCTTAAGTTTATCATCTATAAACTATATAATAACAAGAATATTACATGCACACACAAATCTCTATATACAATTTTTTTTCCACTTACAGAATACATATATGTGTAAAATGAGAACATATATATATATATATATATATATATATATATATATATGTCATATTATTATTACTATTTGCAGGATATTCCGTGTAGTGAAAAAGCTAAATGCTGATGTTTCAGTACAATATCAAGTATCTTCCTCAGAGTGTCCTCTTTCTCAAATCATAAGAATGCACGTGAGATTTAAAACCGTTTTTATCGTTTTATTTCTCCTCATGTTTAAATTTTATTGGTTGAGAAGTTTTAAAATTTATTTTCTTTTCCAATAGCTTCTTCCAAATGTTGTTAATCTTCTTTAATTTGGAAGAAGCTATTGGAAGAGAAAATTAATTTTAAATCTTCTCAACCAATAGAATTTAAATATGAGGAGAAAGAAAACGATAAAAATGGTTTTAAATCTCACGTGCATTCTTATGATTTGAGAAAGAGGACGCTCTGAGGAAGGTACTTGATATTGTACTGAAACGTCAACATTTAGCTTTTTCACTACACGGAATATCTCACAAATAGCAATAATAATATGACATCTTATATCCATGAAAATATTACAATTAATATATATATATATATATATATATATATATATATATATATATATATATATATATATATATATTTGCCTCACTCCCAAAGAAAAAAAAAATTGATAGCCTCTTATGGAATTACCTTCCTAAACAATTAACCAAATGCTTAATATATACATTTGTTTTTTTACTTAATACAAATATAATTACAATATAGTCCAATCAGAATGACATTATTCATGACTATCCTCCTTGGACTATTAAACAAGTATTCTACATGTATCATGTCTTATTGATTTCAGAACAACTTCTATTGTCGGATATTGTCAGTGTAACTGGTTTCTTCCATTTTCTCATATTGGAGATTTTATAGCCATAGCTCTCTTCCCTTTTATAATAACTTTCTGCCATCCTTTCAGTAGCCCCCAATGCATCAAACATGTCTGCTACCCTACTGGGGCATATACATCAGCAGCTACCTTTAATTCTAAGTAAGTAGCTTTACTGATTACATCTTTTCTGAGATCAATTTGTTCCTGTACAGTGGCTACTTTATTTCTAGGGTATGGGTCTCACTGTATATATCCTCTTCAGAATTACTTGGTTCTTGAGTATCAGCTACTTCGTCATTTCCATATGGCTTGATTACAGTCACACAAATTTTGACTTCTACGATACAGATATTTACATCCCATTTCCCTTGACTTGCTGTCCATGCATTACTTATATTTCATCCTAGGTTTTCTATTTTTTAGATTGCTTACTTATTTCTAATTTTAACTCTTGTTTTATTTCCTGAGCTTGTTGATCTATTTTACTGTCAAATCTTTATAACTGTTGATCTAGTTTATTATCAAATTAGTGATTCATTTGGCTCATGCCCTCCTTCATTTTCTATATCTCTTGTTATTGTTGAATCATCGCTTGTGATTGCTGATCTAGTTGTTTAGTTATTTGGCACAACATAACTTGCAACCACTCTGGAGGGCCCTGCTGTTCTACCTCCTCTTTTTCTTCCATGACAAATTCTTTGTCTTGTTCCATATTACACTTTTTTCTATACTTATTATAAGCTTATAGAATATTTATATTACTCATTTTACCTTTGTTTTATTCTGTTCTGCTCCCTGATTTCCTATACATCCAGAGTTAAACACCTTTATCTATCCACCCATATACTTTAAAATTTACAACCACTCTTTCTCAGCCATAATTCTCCTCATCCATCTATCTATATCTTAAGTACCTATAATTAACTTAACTTCCATCATCACTCATTTTTACTTATATCTAACTGACAAAGTATGAGGTCATAGCCTCTATTTAAAAACATTTATTTAAGAATAAGCTATCTCTGTATTAGTGTGCCTTTTTTATGCCATCATTTATTTAGTTTTTAATGCTTATATAAACTACAACTCTACCTATCCCCAATTTAACAATTTAAACTAAAATAATTTATATAATACATATGCCTATATTTATAATAGAGTTCATACCCCAAGTTATATATACTCATCCATCCTTCTAGAGATCTGACAGATATTGACAGCCAAAAGAATGATTAGCAATTCACAATCATGAGGTAGATAAAAGAATTCCATCACCGCACTTAAAGCATACAATGTTCCATGAACACTCAAATAATCACCCCAATTCAGTCACTCTTAGCTACTACAACCCATACTAGTTTATTGCAAACACTGTTGCATTGCCCTGCTTACTTCCAAGTCTTAGGGGTTTTAATTCATAAAATATTGCCTTGCTTATCTTTAAAGTCTTAGAGGCAACCATTATATATATATATATATATATATAAAATACATATTTTGCGGGGTCCATCTTATTTAAAACTTTTATATCTATTTTCTCACCTTTTTTACTTCATCACACAACACACACAAAGGAATTTAAAAAAATCTTTCCACCCTTTTTTAATTTTGTGGAAGGGTTGAAAAATAAAAAAATAGAATTTAAAATATTATAATTATGAAATATATAAAAAATATATTTTACATTTTATATTCATTTTTTAATAAAAAAAAATTTTTATATAAAAAAAAAAATATATATATATATATATATATATATATATATATCATCCCAATGCATAACACAATAATAAAATAAATATACAAATATTAAGCATTAAATCACACACCTGGTTAACAATTTCAGTACCACCCTTAATGAACTAATATATAAATACCTTAGAGTATCAATTTGATCTGGCTATTTTGAAATATGAACTCTAATGTATTTATATATTAGTTCACAGATGGCAGTACTGGATCTCATAATCAGGAAAAGCAAAACTGAATTCTAGTACTTAGTCCCAAGATGTAGTCAAATTATAAAATGAAGCATGGTTTTGGCGGCTGATAGCAGAGAGTACTAAAAATCACATGAGATCTGATTGATATTATCATTCAATAATAATAATTTGTTTAAGTTGTTGAAACTGGAAATCACTTTCTAGTGAAGAAACATTGGAATTAATTCTATATTATATTAAATAAGATAATATCTGTCTTTGTGAATTTGTAAATACAGGTTAAAAAGTTGTGTAAAGGTAAAAATGAACTTTACTGCAAAGGCTAACGTATAGAGTCTACAAGTGGTGTTAATTTTTTTAAAGATAAAATATAGAACAACATTGTGGTGATTGAATATTTATGAGAGTATGACATTAATACTATTCAAATTATTGGAAAATTACAAACACTGATATGGCATGTTAACAAATAATTGAGTTCATGTAAAGAAGACTATGTATGGGATTTTTATATGGATGTAAAAATATTTTTAATCAAACCAAACATCATTTTAAATTATCATTTAAGATTTGGAAAATAGATATTGCAAACGAATGAAAGTTGAAAGTTACCTAAATGCATTTGGATATAATAAGTTTTGAATTTAGTTGAGCAAAATAATATTTATATTAAATGTTTTTTATAAAGATCAAAAGAAAATGAACATATTAGATTATAAATAAAATAATTAAGATAGACACTGAAATAGTGATAATGATTTACATCTTAGAACTGAAGATTCATCTTACTCTTCCCAAAAATAATTTACTTGTGTTTTGGTTTCAATAATACAAAAAAGTAGATGATTTATCGGCCATTAGATTATTAATCATGATATGTCCATTAATATCAAGATGTTTGATTGAGTTTGATTAAAAAAACACACAAACTAAGTAATCAATTAAAATAAAATTATTAAAAATAGATATATAAAAATCATGCTTCTATAAGTGCAACTGTTATAAGATTATCAAAATACCGAACACACACACACACACATATATATATATATATATATATAAACATTACAAGCATAAAGCTAAACTAGTCAATATAAAATCAAAACTACCCCAAATCTAAAATTAAACCAGACCAGAATAAAAATAATATTAAAACACAACCTAAGGTTTCACTGCTACAAGCAGACTTCTCAAGTGTAAAGAAATAAAAAAAAAACACACAATATATATACTATTAAAAACTACCCACAAATCCATTCACTTCCCATCCACCCTTAATATTAAAAGAACTCTTAAATAAGTTAATTGCTTCAGAATCATAAATTTTCAATAATAAAGACTCTTTAATTCTTCTTTTGATTTCATTTCTCTCAAAGAAGACAACCTTAGCTTCATCAAAATCAATAGTGTGGCCTGTATCTTTTTCATGGACATACAAAGCAGAATTAAGATATCTATTTTTAACTCTACTTTTATGAACCTTTACTCTTTCATTTAAACTCAAACTACTCTGACCTATGTAAACCTTCTTACAAAATAAACAAGGAATAAAATATACCACACCAGGAATAGTCTTTCTATCAAAAACTTCCTTTGTATTATTCAATAAATTATTCAATGTAACACCCCTTTTCCAAGCAATTTTCTTATTTTCAAACAATTTACTATTTCTACACACAATTTTATAAGAAGACAATTTAAATGGCAAAGAAATAAAATCATATTTTTCTTTAACCTTTACATCCTTACAAATATTACTATTAAATAAAATACTTTTAACAAATTTATCAGAGTATCCAACACTTAAATAATCTTTATAAAATTGATATTTCTGAAACAAAGCTACCCCACTAGAATTATTTAATTTAATATTCCTATGACAATAATTCCTTAAAGCAGCTACTTTATGAGATACAGACTGATAGCTATCAGGTTTAATTATAGATCTTAATTCTTTACTTTTAACTAAATGACTGCACAATAAACAATTAGTTTCTATATTTCTAATCACCAAAAGATCTAAAAATTTTAACTTACCAAAATCTAACCCCCCTCCTTCTAACACAAATTTTATAGAAGGATCAAAACAATTAAACTCATTTACAAATTCCTTCAATTTACCATTCTCAACAACAAATAAACAATCATCAACATATCTGACAAATAATTTTACATATAAACAATTCTTTTTAATAATAATTTCCTCTTCCATAAAACTAATATAAACTGAACATACTAAAGGAGAAATAATATAACCTATTATCCACCCTTCCTTAATCTTATAAAAATTACCTTTATAAGTAAAATACATAGAATCTTCCAATAACAAAAGCAAATCTTTAATTACCTTAATTTTATTTTTTGATAAAGAACTTTTCTTAATCAATACAGACAAAAGAACATCAATACTGCTTAACCTATTAACAGACTGATACATATTTTCAATATCTAAACTTCCAAATACCCAACTACTTTCCATTTTAAAATTATTAATCTTATCAAAAGCCTCAAAAGAAGAAGAAACTGTGTACTGACCAAAATCAACAAATTGTTTTAAAAAATTATTCAAGAATCTAGAAATACCTTCTACAACACTACCTGTAAAATCAAAAATAAATCTTAAAGGAAAACCATCTTTATGAGTTTTAATATTCACAAACATCTTAGCTGATGTAAAATCATTAGGATAGCATTTTAAATAATCTACTCTATTAAAAATTTTTAAATTAACCATTTTCTTCATAATATCTATCAATTTTCTTTTAATCAAATTACCTGGATTTTTATCTAACAACATATATTTACCATTATTTAATTCTCTATCCATTTTCTCTCTGAAATCATCTCCTTTCATAATAACAAACCTACCAGCTTTGTCTTCACGAGAAATGATTACATCATTAGCAATTAACCTATTTTTAAGATGTTTAATCTCAGCAGGATTAATAACAAATTTTTCTTTCCTTTTTAAACTTTTATTCAAAATCGATTGAATACCAACTTTCTGCTCATCACTCAAATTACTAGATTCAATAGACGAAATTGTATCAAAAACTATATTTTTTGAATGAAATGGAACAAAATTTGGGCCTTTACCAAGAATATCTAATTCTCTATCATTTAACTTCAAATCCGTAAGATTAACAACTCTATCCTCAGAAACATTATTCTCATAACCTTTATCACTACAATAAACTTTATTAACTTTCCCAAACAACCACTCTAATTTTCTTTCATATTTTTTACAATATAAATTTGACCTATTCTGTCTAAATTGTCTCATAAAAAAATTCAAAATTGAATAATTAAAATCTTGCCTCCTTTCTAAATAAAATCTATTCCTTTTATATAGATAAATAAATTTATAAAACCTTACAAAAATATCTTTTAAAAACTATTCAATATATATGTTTGTAACTTAAAAACTAAATTTTTATTTTGAATCAACTTTTTATTTTTACTAAAATTAATAACACAACACCTAGGAAAAACACTAAATTCCCTACATTTTTTAAGAAAATAAATCTGCTATCGTAAAGATTCTATCTTATCACTCAATTTAGACAAATTTTTAATCCTTCTAATATCATTAAATGGAAAATTATTAAAAATTAAGCTCCACAAACCCATACTAAATACCCAAATTACCAATACTCTTATAAATTAAAACCCAATAAAACCTACACACACTTCTATATATATATAATATAACTAAATAAACACAAATATACTCTTTCAACCCAAACTCACACAACAAACATAATATACATAAATGACATTCAAATATATCAATAATTAAAAACAAAAAACAAAAATAACTATATCAATAATAAAATGTCTATAATAAATATCAATAATAAAATATCAATAATAATAATAATAATAAAAAAAAAAAAAAAATCTTTACACTACATCAGCAAAACTACTCTTAAACTCAAAAAACTCATTAAAATGTAAACATTACAAGCATAAAGCTAAACTAGTCAATATAAAATCAAAACTACCCCAAATCTAAAATTAAACCAGACCAGAATAAAAATAATATACAGGCCACACTATTGATTTTGATGAAGCTAAGGTTGTCTTCTTTGAGAGAAATGAAATCAAAAGAAGAATTAAAGAGTCTTTATTATTGAAAATTTATGATTCTGAAGCAATTAACTTATTTAAGAGTTCTTTTAATATTAAGGGTGGATGGGAAGTGAATGGATTTGTGGGTAGTTTTTAATAGTATATATATTGTGTGTTTTTTTTTATTTCTTTACACTTGAGAAGTCTGCTTGTAGCAGTGAAACCTTAGGTTGTGTTTTAATATTATTTTTATTCTGGTCTGGTTTAATTTTAGATTTGGGGTAGTTTTGATGATATATATATATATATATATATATAATAGATGGAGCTTTACAAAGACCTCCAAACAAGTGTATTTTGTTTACATAAACGTCAGAGTTAGAATTCACTCTCTCTTTCATTGGATCCACCCTCAGATCAGCTGATTTCAAATTGATTTGCTATCATCAGTGAAAGATAGGAGTTAGAAACTAGACCTAAACTCTAACTGCAAGTGTTTATACAACAAGTTTCTATCAGTTTGCAAGCATGAATTTTTTAGACACCTAAATGTCTTTAAACGCAGCCTATCAAGCCATATAGCTATATGGGTCTGATATCAGTTCAGTTTCTCCACATAGTCAAAGCTTCTGCAATATATATCATTGAAAGAAACCTTAAAGGTACATTTATGAAAAACAAAAACAAGTTTTATATACGTAAACTTCCTATCACTTGTATTTATGATCAATAGATGGAGCTTTACCAAGACCTCCAATGAAGTGTATTTTTGTTTACATAAACATCAGAGTCAGAATTCAGTGTCTCTTTCATTGGCTCCACCCTCAGATCAGCTGATTTCAAGCTGATTTGCTATCATCAGTGAAGGATAGTAGTTAGAAACTAGACCTAAACACTAACTCCAAGCATTTATGCTAAAGTTTCTATAAGTTTGCAAGCATGAATTCTTTAGACTTGTAAATGTCTTCCAACTCAGCCTATCAAGCCAGATAGCTATATGGGTCTGTTATCAGTTCAGTTTCTCCACATAGTCAAAGCTTCTGCAATATATATCATTGCAAGAAACCTTAAATGTACATTTATGAAAAACAAAAACCAAATTTTATATATGTAAACTTGCTATCACTTGTATTTATGATCAATAGATAGAGCTTTGTGAAGACCTACAAACAAGTGTATTTTTGTTTCAATGAGATGTCAGAGTCAGAATTCACTGTTTCTTTCATTGGCTCCACCCTCAGATCAGCTGATTTCAAGCCTATCTGGCTTGATATGCTGAGTTTGAAGACATTTACCTGTCTAAAAAATTCATGCTTGCAAACTGATAGAAACTTGTTGCATAAACACTTGGAGTTAGTGTTTAGGTCTAGTTTCTAACTCCTATCCTTCACTGATGATAGCAAATCAGCTTGGAATCATCTGATCTGAAAATGGAGCCAATGAAAGGACAGTGAATTCTGAATCTGATGTTTATGTAAAAAATACATTTGTTTGGAACTCTTGGCAAAGCTCCATCAATTGATCGTAAATACAAGCGATAGCAAGTTTACATATATAAAACTTGTCTTTTTCCCCATATATATATATATATATAAGCTGGAAATATAATACATATTTCTCCTTCACATAGTTCCAATGTCATCAGCACTTGTGTGGGTTTGAACCAAACATTTTATATTAACTGACATCCACCTCATAATAGGTGTTAGTATAACTATAATCAATATTATAATCTTTTATCTAATTATTTTGTATTTTAAGATAAACTAACCTTTTATAATAGTTTATTTATTTTATAATATTTGTAAAACTGTATATTAAGTTTATTTTATTAAATTGGCATTGATATGTAATTGAATCCTAGATATCCTTAAAAGGTTACATATATTTTAAATTATTTTATTAAAGTTTCTTTTTCTTAAATTAAGCAGTTGGTAACATTTTATATTCATCTTTTGATAAATGTATATTAAGGGATCAATTATGTAAACAATGTATTATTTGTAAGAAATATTTTGTAAATTTCTATTTAAGTTTATGTCAAATATTAAATTTGAAAGTTATTGTTCCAAATTCCTAAAAAAAATTTGAATAAAATTTACATGTTTGTTAATCTAAATCTTAATTAAGTAGGCTTTTTTAATACAATGACTGATAAACTTAATATGCTTGTTGCTGTTTTCTTTTAAATAGCAAATGAACCCTTGGGGCATGTTTAATGCAGGATGATAGAGTTTCCTCCAAAACACACACCAACCTTGGAGAAATGCTTAGAGCAATTATAATTGGTTGATGTCAATGTTGATTGAATCCTATAGATAAAGCCAGATCATATAAATAGTGGAAATTTTTGATAAGGGAATATATGAAGAACAGTTGACTGAAGAGAGTAGTTTACATTTACAGTACATCATGACTAAAAAACTGTTGGGATAAAAAGATTGGCCGTTGCTTTCCAGAGCTCTGTTTTCACCAGCTCATCAATGCCTTTCCAGTGCTTTAAATATCTAACCGGATACTGTATTCTGTTAAATAAGCCTGCAAAATGATCTGACTGTATAACTGCTTGTTTCAAGCCATGGAATGTCTACCGATTGATTCTTAGGTAATGTCCAATTTGCTGCAACCCACTGATTCTATTTTACCTGCTTTCTAAACCAATATTAATTTTATTTTATATATCTGTAATGTTTATACAACTTAGTTTAAAATGCATCTTTTAATTTTTCTATTAAATTTAAAATATCATTTTTTCTAAAAATCTCACATTATTTTCATGCGGCAAATTGGAATTATTTTTTGTTAATTTATTTATAATATTGACTTACTGAAACTGCCAAGTATAAAAACTCTACAAGAAACTAGCTTTAAACCATTTCTTTTATTTTCTCCAGTTAAAAGTCATTATGGGAGACGTAATTCCATTAAATTAATTAATTAAAGAAAGCTCGTTTAGTTTTGTACCTCATATTGTAAATTTATTTTTAAATGATTGAAATTATTTTAAAAGTATCTTATTATAACCTCCAATTTAAAATAGCCCTTGCAATTATTTCTGAAAGTGTAATGAATTTTATTATATCAGTTAGGTAAAATCTATTATGATTTCTGTAAAACATTTGTCTTGAAAGAAAATCGTTGAAAGCATTTTATCTGTATATGTTTCATACATATATATTTTTATGGGTCAAAAAATAGTAAAAATTTGATGTTTAATTTGTATACTGCATATTGTCAAACTTCACTTGTATACTGCATATTGTCAAACTTCACCATAAGAGAATTTGATATCCATTGCTCTGTCTATGTTAGTTAAAAGACAGTCTTATTTGTAATTACCAATGATAAACTAATTAATATCTTAACAAATGAAATATTTGGAAAGTGTTGAAAACAATTTATATTCTAAATTTTAATTCTTGCCTTCCCTTTTATATTATGTTTTATGATTCATTTATTAATGGCCTAGGGTTTCTGGAGAATTTCTATTATGTCAGGGAACTGATTATTTTAATCAGGAATTAAGTTATAATTTTTGTTAGTGATACACTATCTGTATATGTCTAAGGAATTATATATTTATAGCTACAACCATTCATTTATTATTAGTATTTGGCTTTGCTACTTACTCCTCAGGACCTTTGGGAATTTAAATATGACCAGTCCAATCTTTCAATTTCCCTCAAAGTAGACATAGTTCATACCAAAAGATCCATTTTTGGGCATTGCCATTAAGATGTGTATGGGAAGTCCAGCACATCAAAAATATTATTATTATTATTATTCAGAGACATGTTTCAGCTGGAGGGCCAACATTTCTCAACATCTACCTGTATATACCAGGAATATCTTTTAGCAAAGCCACTTAGACATTTGTAACAGACCTCATTTATTCTTTTGTTGTAATCTATAATAGCATACTGCCTTCATCATCATTTTATATCTTTATTTAGAAAACCTGAAATGCATGTCTTTCACAAACCAATCCCATTAATTAGTTAAATATGATTATCTAATTTATTTAAAATGAACTATCTTCCTTTCCACACTCATTATAGAAAACTCATTTAAATGTAATAGTGTTTTAAATGCACATCTTTCAGGTTTTGTAGTATATATAAAATAGATTTATTTGTAATCTCTTAAAGAGGCATAATAATATTTTATTGCTGATTGGTTCTTGGCAGATCAATTACAAAAAATTTTACTTTATTATCAAATGCCTTCCATTTAGCTTCATCAAAAATGAATTCAAGAAAATAACCAAGTTGTATAAACAAAAAATTAACTTATTTTGTTTAATATTATTATTTTAAATTAGCTGGTTTGTCATCACTCCAAATCTTTAAGGTTAATTACTCTATTTATTTATAATATTTCTTTGATTTAAATTCATTTCTTTGTAATGTTGCCAGACAGAATTACAATTATTACATTTCAAACCATTTGTAGACAATATTATTATTTTGAGTCTCTTTGTGAACCATGACCTCCAGCTAGGATGAAATAAAATCATTAGTCAAAGAAGCAATAGTTCAGGCAAATAAATTAGGATTCAGCCTTGCCCTGACATCTGTATCTTGTGCATGGTTGGATTCAAGGTACTTGTGCTTGGATTATTGGTCTTGTTGAATGAATACATGACTTTGACTGGCACAGAGTCTGACAATGAACCACAATAAGTGATAATGAAAATTATTATTAGACTTATTAAGTAATGGTGAGTATCATGATCTATCATGAAATTCGTTAGAATGTTTAATCCATAGGTAAATTTCACTATTGCCTAACATAAAATTATACTACAGCACATTTTCATCCAGTGACACAGATTATATTATATTCTAAGGACAAAAGTGTCAATGTAAACAGTGCATGAAGTTAATTAAATGTTTCCTAATTCTACAAATTATTGGAATCCACCATATATCTTTTTTAATTGATACTTCAAAACTGCATTCATAACATGATATTGAGATCATATCTTTTTTTTCTTTCTGGTAGTCCTAATGTGATATGACTGATTCTTCATTCAAAAGGTTAATTATATATATTTATGTTTAGCATTTTTTTTTGTAATTGCAGAATGATTTTCAGACTATTCTGATCGATTTCCAGGTTTAGTCATGTGATATATATATATGTCCACAGATGGCATTCTACCAAAAACACTGATCAAGCGTATGTTTTGTTTACATAAACATCAGAGCAGTATTCACTATCTCTAACTATAATTCCACTTTCAGATCATGATTTCAAGCTATTTGCTATCATCAGTGAAAGACAGGAATAAAGAAACTAGATCTAAACACAAACTCTGAGTGTTTATGAAACAGTTTCTATTCAGCTTGCAAGCGTGAATCTTTTAGACACTTAATGTCTTCAAACTCACCATAGCAAACCAGATAGCTATATGGGTCTGATATCAGTTCAGCATCACCACATAGTAGAAGGCTCTGCAATCTATATCATTGCAAGAAAGACCTCAAAGGTACATTTATGAAAAACAAAAATGCAAGTTAAAAGACTTGCTAATGCTTGTATTTATGTCCACAGCCCTGATCAAGCGTATGTTTTGTTTACATAAATGTCAGAGCAGTATTCACTATCTCTAACTATAATTTCACTTTCAGTTCATTATTTCAAGCTATTTTCTATCATCAGTGAAAGACACGAAGAAAGAAACTAGATCTAAACACAAACTCTGAGCGTGTATGAAACAGTTTCTATTCAGCTTGCAAGCGTGAATCCTTTAGACACGTAATGTCTTCAAACTCAGCATAGCAAAGCAGATAGCTATATGGGTCTGATATCAGTTCAGCATCACCACATAGTAGAAGCCTCTGCAATCTATATCATTGCTATATGGTTTGCTATGCTGAGTTTGAAGACATTACATGTCTAAAAGATTCACGCTTGCAAGCTGAATAGAAACTGTTTCATAAACGCTCAGAGTTTGTGTTTAGATATAGTTTCTTTATTCCTGTCTTTCACTGATGATAGCAAATAGCTTTAAATCATGATCTGAAAGTGGAATTATAGTTAGAGATAGTGAATACTGCTCTGACGTTTATGTAAACAAAACATACGCTTGATCGGAGTTTTTGGTAGAACGCCATCTGTGGACATAAATACAAGCGTTAGCAAGTTTTTTAACTTGCATTTTTCTTTTTCATATATATATAAAATTATAATTGAAATAATTGAAAAGATTGAAGGAACATGAATTGTTATATATGCGTGTAAAAAATAAAAATAATGGTGATATAACATCTCCTTCAATTTTCTTTGATCACGAAAAAACATGTAAATATAATTTTTATTTAATTTTGAAAATGTGAAAATTCTTCATGAAGAGAGAAAACATAGTAAAAGAAAATTTAAAGAGGCAATTTTTATAAACAGGAATAAAATGCATTTAATAAATCGACAAGCTATTAACATTAAAATATGAGATGTGTAAAATTTGAATTGATGACATTTGCTTCCACTTTTGTTTTTGAATTTAATGGCAGTTGAGGCAGGTTAGAAAGTAAATGGAAGTACTTCTACCGATTTGCGGATTGTTTGTAAACCGTTAAAAATATTATTTCAATTATAATTACAATATTGTTTTTAATTAACTGATATATATATATACTGTTCCTCGTATATATATATATTCAAAAGATCCCCCCATTTAAAAATGACTAGCGTGAATTGATCAAATTGGGAATGAAATAAAGCAAAAAGTTTATAGTTTCAAATTAAGACGTAAATAAAAGCTGTGATTTGTTAAAAAGATTATATTTTTAATTTTTTGATTGATGGTTTTGAATAAAGTGTTATATCATCTTGCTTTCTTATCTCTCACACTAAAAAAATAGATTACCCAATCATTAAGAAGAAAAGAAAAAACACTGGGGCTAAAATGAAGCAGTATGCAAATCGGACCTAGCAGAAAAGAAAGCTGTTCTATCAATTCAGAGAGAGGTGGATGAGATTGGATTTTTTTTTAAAGTGTATTACTCAATTCTGACTTTCGTCTCCTTAAAATATAGCTTTTACAAACACTTCAAAATGGAAAAAGAAAGCGTTATTAAGGGAATTGTAATGATAAAAGAGTAAACTAACAGCTTCTTGACTCTCCTTACCAAGCCATGATTTTCCAAGATAATGTTATTTAGATGAAATAACCCGCTCTCTTTTTAAATAAATCAGACTAGTCAACTAGAAGGGAATTATTTTATAAAAATATTTGAACGTCTTTATTATAAATTATAAATTGAAATTATCAAGTAACTGCATAAAAATATGTTGTTACTGGAAATTTATAAATGAGAATTATGAATAAAGTAGCTGCATGAAAATAGAAAATTATAAATGAAACTTATGCACATAGATGCACATTTACACTGACTGGATTATGAATAATCCACAAACTCAGAATTGTTCACATTATTTGTTTTGATAAATATAAATAAAATAATGAAAGACTATATGGATTATAAATGCTTGCTTGCATATTGGTATTATGTGGAGAAAGTAATGAAACTTATGCACATAGATGCACACATCAACTGACTGGATTATGAATAATCCACAAACTCAGAATTGTTCACATTATTTGTTTTGATAAATATAAATAAAATAATGAAAGACTATATGGATTATAAATGCTTGCTTGCATATTGGTATTATGTGGAGAAAGTAATGAAACTTATGCACATAGATGCACACATCAACTGACTGGATTATGAATAATCCACAAACTCAGAATTGTTCACATTATTTGTTTTGATAAATATAAATAAAATAATGAAAGACTATATGGATTATAAATGCTTGCTTGCATATTGGTATTATGTGGAGAAAGTAATGAAACTTATGCACATAGATGCACACATCAACTGACTGGATTATGAATAATCCACAAACTCAGAATTGTTCACATTATTTGTTTTGATAAATATAAATAAAATAATGAAAGACTATATGGATTATAAATGCTTGCTTGCATATTGGTATTATGTGGAGAAAGTAATGAAACTTATGCACATAGATGCACACATCAACTGACTGGATTATGAATAATCCACAAACTCAGAATTGTTCACATTATTTGTTTTGATAAATATAAATAAAATAATGAAAGACTATATGGATTATAAATGCTTGCTTGCATATTGGTATTATGTGGAGAAAGTAATGAAACTTATGCACATAGATGCACACATCAACTGACTGGATTATGAATAATCCACAAACTCAGAATTGTTCACATTATTTGTTTTGATAAATATAAATAAAATAATGAAAGACTATATGGATTATAAATGCTTGCTTGCATATTGGTATTATGTGGAGAAAGTAATGAAACTTATGCACATAGATGCACACATCAACTGACTGGATTATGAATAATCCACAAACTCAGAATTGTTCACATTATTTGTTTTGATAAATATAAATAAAATAATGAAAGACTATATGGATTATAAATGCTTGCTTGCATATTGGTATTATGTGGAGAAAGTAATGAAACTTATGCACATAGATGCACACATCAACTGACTGGATTATGAATAATCCACAAACTCAGAATTGTTCACATTATTTGTTTTGATAAATATAAATAAAATAATGAAAGACTATATGGATTATAAATGCTTGCTTGCATATTGGTATTATGTGGAGAAAGTAATGAAACTTATGCACATAGATGCACACATCAACTGACTGGATTATGAATAATCCACAAACTCAGAATTGTTCACATTATTTGTTTTGATAAATATAAATAAAATAATGAAAGACTATATGGATTATAAATGCTTGCTTGCATATTGGTATTATGTGGAGAAAGTAATGAAACTTATGCACATAGATGCACACATCAACTGACTGGATTATGAATAATCCACAAACTCAGAATTGTTCACATTATTTGTTTTGATAAATATAAATAAAATAATGAAAGACTATATGGATTATAAATGCTTGCTTGCATATTGGTATTATGTGGAGAAAGTAATGAAACTTATGCACATAGATGCACACATCAACTGACTGGATTATGAATAATCCACAAACTCAGAATTGTTCACATTATTTG
Organism: Epiperipatus broadwayi; assembly: GCA_028023455.1. Lineage (NCBI taxonomy): Eukaryota > Metazoa > Onychophora > Udeonychophora > Euonychophora > Peripatidae > Epiperipatus > Epiperipatus broadwayi. The sequence continues at coordinate 638,022 of JAQFVV010006470.1, read as the reverse complement.
TTTTGATAAATATAAATAAAATAATGAAAGACTATACGGATTATAAATGCTTGCTTGCATATTGGTATTATGTGGAGAAAGTAATGAAACTTATGCACATAGATGCACACATCAACTGACTGGATTATGAATAATCCACAAACTCAGAATTGTTCACATTATTTGTTTTGATAAATATAAATAAAATAATGAAAGACTATATGGATTATAAATGCTTGCTTGCATATTGGTATTGTGTGGAGAAAGTAATGAAACTTATGCACATAGATGCACACATCAACTGACTGGATTATGAATAATCCACAAACTCAGAATTGTTCACATTATTTGTTTTGATAAATATAAATAAAATAATGAAAGACTATATGGATTATAAATGCTTGCTTGCATATTGGTATTGTGTGGAGAAAGTAATGAAATTTATGCACATAGACGCACATTTACACTGACTGGACTATGGATAGTCCACAAACCAAGGATTGTTTACATAATGTACTATAAAAATTACAAATGCTTACATGAATCTTGTTTGTATACAAAGAAAATAATGAAACTTATGAGCACCAATGTACATTGATACTTGACTGAATTATAGAAACCTTACAGATCTGGAATAGCCCATCTTACCTATTTACCTACCTAAAAGGGATGTACAGATATGAAATAAAGAGTGGAAAATATTCACGCAGTATTGGTAGACATCTACTAGTTAAAATCCCTTTGAATCCTTTACCTAAGGTACATCAAAATGAGCCTTCATTTGAAATGAAGGATGAACTTCATTAAAATGAATTGCAAATGAACTATTGGTCAACAAACTGCTTCTAACTGTTTCATAAATGAAATGAAAATGAGTCATCACATGAATAGGATGAACTTTATTAAAATTAATTGCAAATGAACTATTGATCAACAAACTGCTTCTAACTTTTTCATAAATGAAATGAAAATGAGTCATCACATGGCAAGGAATTATCTTTATTAGAACTTGCAAATTAATTGTTATTTAATAAAATTACTGTTATTAAAAATTAAATTTAGTTATCCAGTTGTCCAATTCTGTTTTGTTTTATTGCATCACTCATCAGTTATAGCACTTGTTCATGAGAATCTCATGCCTTCTGAGCTACGTCTGGCATAACTAGACATAGGCAAGTCAGTGAGTGAGACGGAACTTCTAATGGCACTGTTTGGAAAACCAAACAGAGAAATGTTTAGATGCTTCCATTCTCTCTCTCTCTCTCTCTCTCTCTCTCTCTCTATATATATATATATATATATATATATATATATATATATATATATATATATATATATATATATATATATATATCCCCGTTCAACCACAAGATGCAATTGCTTACATCCCTCTTCGAGCTATTGTGTCAGATAAATTTTGTTTTTAGTACATTTTTTTTATAAATTATGTTTTAAAAATCTCTTTTTAGGAATTTCAAAACTCCATATTGGTGTAAGACCACTCACACATTTTTAAATAACATATTTGTAATTTGATTTCAAAATTAATTTTAAAAATTACTCTACTTGATTACATACAATAAAAAGTAAAAATAGAAAGACAAAGATTAATTAAATCCACCTTTTAAATGGAAGATTCTTTTCACACAATTTTTTTTTTGTTTTAAAAAAAAACATTTTAAAAAGTATCAATATATATATATATATATATATATAGAAATGTTTATACATATACATATTAGAACATTTGCAAAAAATATGATACATATACAAATAAATACACACAAAGAGATAAATACATAAAATATTCCACCACATAAACAAATGTTAATTGTCTAATTTATTTACATAAATTTAAAATACTTTATCCAAAGAATATACATTCATAGTGTGTGTTAAATATATCACAATGACAAATATATAAGTGTTAGTTATATATGCAAGGAGATGGAAATCTAGTATAGACCAAAACTCTCATTGTTTATTCAATTAAATTAATAAAGTTAGCTGTGCCAAATTGTTGGCTAAAGCCATCTTGTGCATGGACGTTTTACCGTCTCTCTCTCTCTCTCTCTCTCTATATATATATATATATATATATATATATATATATATATTAATTCTAATGTTTTCACGGATAAAAGATGTCATATTATTATTACTATTTGCGGGATATTCCGTGTAGTGTAAAAGCTAAATGCTGACATTTCAGTACAATATCAAGTACCTTCCTCAGAGCGTCCTCTTTCTCAAATCATAAGAATGCATGTGAGATTTAAAATTGTTTTTATCGTTTTCTTTCTCCTATATTTAAATTCTATTGGTTGAGAAGTTTTAAAATTTATTTTCTCTTCCAATAATTTCTTCCAAATGTTGTTAATCTTCTTTAACTCACACCTTTCATTTATGCTCTTGTTTATTTTCTCTTCCAATAGTTTCTTCCAAATGTTGTTAATCTTCTTTAACTCACACCTTTCATTTATGCTCTTGTTTATTTTCTCTTCCAATAGTTTCTTCCAAATGTTGTTAATCTTCTTTAACTCACCCCTTTCATTTATGCTCTAAGGCCCAAGAGCATAAATGAAAGGTGTGAGTTAAAGAAGATTAACAACATTTGGAAGAAACTATTGGAAGAGAAAATAAATTTTAAAACTTCTCAACCAATAGAATTTAAATATGAGGAGAAAGAAAATGATAAAAACGATTTTAAATCTCACATGCATTCTTGTGATTTGAGAAAGAGGATGCTCTGAGGAAGGTACTTGATATTGTACTGAAACGTCAGCATTTAGCTTTTTCACTACACGGAATATCCCGCAAATAGTAATAATAATATGATATATATATATATATATATTAAGCAAATTAAGTAACTAAGTTATGATCTTCACTACGTGTGTTTGGAAGCCATTAGCAAGGTTTTGTGGCATCTGTATTTCAATGTATACATTAAACTGAGCTAGTAATATCTATAAGATTGTTGAATATAAAGTATGGTATTGGGATCTTATAATTTTATAGATATGGATAAAATATAAGAAGGTCATTTTTGTGTTGTTGTTTGTTAGTCATCTAAGCCATGTGTAATGAAAAAATGTACCAAAAGGGTTTGAACTTAGTATACTATGGATATTTAATATTTGTCTATATTTAAAATGATCTAGTGGTGCCCATGGAAAACTCATATACTTAGCTAAACTGAATAAAAGTGAATTAGTCCTTTTTTAACTTCATAGTATTAATTTTGTATGATATATTTTTTTAAAGTTATTATACATAGCACTAGTGTGTGCATGTGACCGTGAATGAACTTCTATATATGGAAAGAGGTATGGGAAGGATTCTTTGTTAAAAGAACCTATTATTGGAGATAAGCAGAATGCACTCCATAGATTTCACAGTAATTTCATTTAGTTGCTATAGCTAGTATCACTTTATCTGATGGCAATGGTTAGTATATTTTATTTGTTAAAATAACTTCCCAATATCGAAATGTTTTAAATCTCAAATGAGGAACAGCTGGAGGATATCTCAATGTATAGCTGGAGATATCCGTTTTTAGTTAATATAAATTATTACATTTCATCATCTATCATTACACATCATAATTAATATATTTTTATTTAGTTACAAATGGCACACCAACTAGGGCTCAAAATAAGCCAAAAAGGGCTTGAAATACACCACATACCTGAGAAATGTGTAGTATATAATGATGACAGATGTATAGTTTTAAAAAAAAATTCTGTGTAATTTTTTTTATATATATAGAGAGAGATATTTTGTCCCTATGTTTAGATGGTATTGATTGCCATTATTGCTTTTTTTGATGATGATGATAAATACATACAGCAATTAAATAGCTTAGTTTCAACTTTAAAATTATATAGATATCACAACTTATATTAAGTGTTAAAGTTGATAGCATTTTTTATAGATATTTGCTTGTTGGTGAAATATAGTTTTGCTGCCAGATTAGCACGGAAATATCAATAGCATTAAATTATATGGTAATAATTTTGTTCATATTTTGAAAGTTTGTGTTATAGAATATCTATGATTTTGGAAGTTGGATTGGATATTTGATTGTTGGAGTTTGTTTGGTTATGTTGCAATTTTTGATGATGGATGGAGAATTTCTGTCATTGTCTTGAGGACGTGATGTATTCATGCCACTTCTGATTGATTAATCTCATTCACTGCTCCAACCCAGATTATGATATCAGTTATTATTTCTCATGAAGCAGTTAACAGTAGTCCTGCCATGGTTTAGCCTCTAAGACTCCAAAGAGAGCAAGGCATAGTTTTTCTGATATATATATATATATATATATATATATATATATATATATATATATATATATATATATATATATATATATATATATATATTAGCCTCTAAGACTTTAAAGATATGCAAGGCAATATTTTATGAATTATAGCCCCTAAGACTTGGGACACAAGCAGGGCAGAGCAAGGATTTGAGTAAACAATTATGGGTTGTAGTAGGTTAGAGTGATTGAATTGGGATGATCATCTGAGGGTTCATGGAACATTGTGTGCTTTAAGTGCAATGATTGAATTCTTTTATCTATCTCATGATTGTGAGTGGCTAATCATTCTTTTGGCTGACAGTATCTGTCAGATCTTTAGAAGGATAGATGAGTATATGTAACATGAGGTATGAACTCTATTATAATTATAGGCATATGTATTATATAAATTGTTTTTTTTTTGCTTAATTTATTAAATAAGGAGATAGAGAGAGTTAAGTTTTATAATGGTATTGAAAAAATAGATAATGATGGTATAACCAGGGCACACTAATATAGAAATAGCTTATTCTTAAATAAATGTTTTTAAAATAAGTTCTGTGACCTCATACTTTGTCAATTAGATATATGTAAAATAAGTGATCATGGAAGTTAAGTTAATATAGGGCACTTGAAATATGGATAGATGATTGAGCATAATAATGGTTAAGAAAACGTGGTTGGAAATTTTGAAGTATATGAGTATATAGATGAAGGTGTTGTTTCTGGATGTGTAGGAGATCGAGGAACAGAACAAAATAAAGCTGAAATAAAATAATACAAACATTTTTTAAGTAGACACTTTAAGTAAGAGATTAATATGAAACAAGACAAAGAATTAGTCACTGAAGGAATGGAGAAGGTAGCAAAGCAAGGCTCTCCAGAATGGTTGCAAAGTATGATGAGACCAATACAACAAGAAATAAATCAAAGATTTGATCAGAAATCACAAGAGATGAAACAAATAAGCTAGCAATCACAAGAGATGAAACAAGAAATAAATCAAAAATTAGATCAACAATCTCAAAGATTTTATAGTAAAATAGAGCATCAATCTCATAAAATAAAGAATATAGGGGAAATATAAGTGATGCATGGACAGCAAGCCAAATAAAATGGAATGCAATTATTTGTATGGCAGAAGTAAAGAGTTATGTAGAAATATAGAGTTGTGTGCTTATAGCCAAGTCAAGTGAAAATATTGAAACAGATCAGAATAGTTTGAAAGAGGATATATACAGTGAAATCGATACCTTAGAATTAAAAGTAGCTGATGTACAGAATGAGATAAACCATAGGAAAGATATTTTCAGTAAAGCTAACTTGTTAGAATTAAAGGTGGCTATGGACAGAAAGAGATTGACCATAGGAAATATGTTTTCAGCAAAGCTAATTCCTTAGAATTAAAGGTAGGTGCTGTAAAGAAAGATATTGACCTCAGGAAAGATGATGTTTACAGCAATGTGAATACCTTCAAGTTAAAAATAGCTGTAATTCAAAAGCATTTACAGACAAAGTCTGAATATTTGAACAAATGGCAAGGCATGTTAAGCCATGGAATAAGTAAAGACATCCAGAAAATGATGATGCAGCTAACTAAAACCTCCACAGAAGAAAAGGAGAGAATCCCACATACTCCATTAAAAGTGGACATTAATAATAGGAAAATTCACATAGACTTTAATGTAATAATATTAAATCGTGCTTTTCCACTTCCAACATAAAGCTATAACAACAAATTGAAAACTAAATTAAATGTCTGAGCACTTTCAAAAAGATGTACTTCTCATATTCATAGTCAGTAATGATCCTTTCTTTGGAATCATTATATAAATAAATCTGATATGCAAATTATATGCAAATGAGTCCCTAAGACCATCTTTTAGATATCACAAAACATGCAACCTTACGATTAATGGTGAAAGAGTCCTCTGCTATAAAGTATGCTTCTTTTACTTTTCACTTAATATCATACCTCTCAGTACAACTAATTTGACAGGTGTGGGTTTGAACACATGTCCTGACAATATTTGATGTTGAGCAAAAATTGAAGTGCATTCTGGATTTGTATGTGTCTTACTGTATCTATACTTGGGTTGTGATATCCTAGTAGCTATGGTGGCTCTTGTTTCACCATAGTATGATGCTTTGCATCCATTATGAGGGCTTGCCACTTTGAACACAGCCTGTGGGGTCTTATCAGAAGCTATAGTACCCTTAGTGTTGTTAATAAGCCTATTAGTTGAGTTAGGTGTATACAAACTCAAACAAAATTCCTTAGAAAAAGTCTTATAAAATGTATTATGTAAAGAGTGCACATAGGGCAACAATATCCAATGCCTCTTGTCTTCATCTCTCTGTTTTCCAATATTATTTACAAAATGTCTAATTTTGCTATATACTATATTGCACCTGTATTCTGATTTGATTAAGTTGTCAGTATGTTATATTAAGAAAAAAAGGATTATATTAGGCCATGTTAAGAAATATCTGCATTGTCAAGAATAGGACATTCACCATAATATATTAGATATGACCAAAATAATGGCTGAAAAGTGCATCAATGAGGAAGTCTATGTCAATTATTGCATAGGCTGACAATATCCCACAAAATCCAGTAAACCAAATATAGGTAGGCCTGGGAATAACTCCATTAATCTAATTGAAAGTAGTAGACCCATAATCAATGGAAATAGGAATCCAATAGCAAGTTGATCTGGAATTAGTTAGAAATAATACATGAGGAATACTTGTTTATTAGTTTAAAGTGGCTAATCATAAGTAATGTCATTCTGATTAGACAATAGCATTTAGTTAATCGTTTAGGAAAGTAGTCCCATAAGAGAGACTATTATTTTTTTTTGCTTGGGAGTGAGGCAAATGTATGTATATATATATATATATATATATTCTCATTTCATATATATATATATTCTTTAATTTAAAAAAAAATATTTTATATATTTATTTATGTGTGCGTATATTATTATATAGTTTATAGATAATTAATAATAAGGAGTAGTGAATGGAAGAAATGTTATAAGAAATGATATATTATTTTCTTATTAAATAATTAATATATTCAGTTATTTAGTTTTTATTTCTGTAAAATAAAACATTAAGAAAGGAAAGTGTAAAAACAATTAGTAGATAAACTAGGCACCCGTGTAAAAGAAGTGTGAAAGAATGCACATCTGGGTAAATCTAAAAAACATTTTACACAAAGTCTTTATTGACTGTAGATTACAAGCTTTGTTGTTTTATATTACCTAGATCTTACATATTCAGAAAAAAAGGAAAGAGGAAGTGCTTGGACTAAATGTAATTATTAATTTTTTGGTTAATTGCTGAAGGTCCATCAGCTTGTGAAACTTTGATTTTATCTCAAAATCACAGAATATGCAGGTGGTTTTTTTTTTGATCACAAATTCATTATATAAAAATGAGTGAAACAATATTGAGACAGACAGTTTTTCTTTAGAAGAAAAGTCCATTGTTACTATTAAAGAAAAGAGATGTAATCGTTAATATTAAGAAAAATCCGTTAATAATTTTAAAAAGAAGAATGACTGAACAAGATGCAATTTTTGAACACAAGCATTTAATAATTTTAAGAATATTCATTTATTTTAAAATTAAAAGAAATATACAATTATTTTAAATTTTAAAACTATGAAATGAAAGAAGGAAAAAATTAAAGAATTAGTAGCAGCAGTTTGTCATCGTTTTTTTAAACTCAGAAGGAGTTGTTTAATTTTATTTCTTTTTAAAATGAAAGAAGAAAATGTGACTCTTGTTTTTAAAATCAGCTAAAGAAGATGTGTGCATATATAAATAATTCCCAGTAAGATTGATATAAAAAAATGGAATAAAATTGAATTTCTTGGAGAAAGTAATTGAAAATTCTGTAAAAATTGTATTAATATATTTTATTTGGGCTGTGTATTATACAATGAATTTTCTGTGTTAAACTCACTGTTTCTGTTCCTTGAAATACTACATTATGGGTTATATCACTGGTCTATCTATGGACTCATATACAAGTCTATAATAAACCAAAAAAAATTTCAAATTCAAAACCAACCACAGATGCTATCTGAGAGGCTTTCTTGTCTCCTGGCCTATTAAAGGACACCATTTCTTAATGGGCAAGAAGAACAGGAAGGAAGATGTATAAAGCCAAGCCAACCTTAGTCAATCTATAAATCTTTTTTAAAAGAAAAGTTTTTTTTTTCTTTATGTATCTGCAGAGTGCCTATAATAACTTTTAAAATGATGAAGCAAGCAAACTAACCAATTCAGATTTATCAAGAAGTATCTACCATAACTCATTTTAAAATGATAGAAACAATCCCAAACAACCTGTGGAAGCTATAAAATAGGAAAGCAGTCTGAAAATTTAAAGCCTGGGACATTTTAAGAAAAGAAAATGGATCTGGTAAATTTTAAATTTAATTATCAATTTTTCTTATTTACTTATTAAAAGTAAACTTTAATTTCTAAAGTCAAAGCATTTTTTATTTTTCTTTTGATACATAAACATTAAGGGCTTGTGTATCGCTTGTTATTTTCAATATCACATAACATAACACAAACACAGTTTAAATCTTTAAACCCTATTTATTTCATTTTTTTTTTTTTCTTTATTATATATTGTAATATTAAAATGTATTTTTATTATTGTTCTTCATTCATTATGATATGCATTTATAATGTTTTTTTTATTTATTTTGCATATTAAATTTGATATAATGTATTTTTTTTTCGTTTGCTCAAAGTTGCAATAATATATATATATATATATATATGTGTGTGTGTGTGATTTATGCGTTACTCCCTAATATAAGGGAACACATTTTAAATATATATGTTGCCATATCACAAGGTGTATCTGTGTGTGTTTAACTGCTTATACAGACCCATCAAAAGAATAGGTTATGCATAGTTAATTTAAATATAGTAAATTGAAAAGCAGGGCTTCACATATGAATGAAACTAAAAAACACACACATTACATAAATGAAATTTGTTTTTATGATGTGAAATAAGTAGGGAAAGTCTTAAGTAAGCATTCAATGAAATATTTTTTTAATATCATTTTAGAATAACTTATTTCAAAATATGTAGTCATAAAGAAGAAACAGATATGTAAAATTATTGAGTTACGCATATAGTATTAAGATATTTTGTTTAGTTATAAATATTAAAATAAAGTCAATTGTATAATTAGTAAATTTGATTTTAAAAAAAAGAAAGAAGAATAGTATTAATAAATATAATTATATCTTATTTGGTTTCCGAGTTATTATTGTTAATCTTATCATATGTTGTCTTCTCTTCATTCTATAATTTAAATTGATCATCATCACTCGTAAATGTTAAGTAAATATAAAGCTTAAATAAATATTAAGTGTGGGCTATTGCTTTACACATAGGGATGTTTAAGGTTTGTGCTGAACATATAACCGAGTTTTTTAATTTTAATTAAAAGTTAGTAATAATAAAAGACTAAAATTGTGTTGTGTCTAAGAATTATGATTACCATAATAAGTAATAATCTTTAAAGCAAATCTTAAAAATAATTACTATGTTTAGTAAATAGGAGTTTATAAAAAAAATAAATATCAAGTGGTAAGTTGCGTGATGATCATTCATGATCACTGGTAAATATTAATGATCGTGTTATAGTTTTGGTTATAAAATATTTTGAGTAAATATAACCATAGGCTATATAAATGCTAGTGAGGATTATAATTAAATCCCAGTTTAACATAAGATGATTTTGAGAAAGTGCCTATAATTTTGTGAAAGATAAATTTGTTGCTATGAGTTTATTAGAAAGCTATGTCTGGTATCATCATTATATTACAAAGTATAAGCAAATTAAGAAACAAATTTTAATGGCCATATAAGTAATGGTCTTCATTATGTGTGTTTGGAAACCATTAGCAAGGTATATTGGCATTTGTATGTCAATATATACGCTAAACTGAGCTAGTAATATTTATAAGAGTGTTTTATATATAAATGTATAGTATTGGGATCTTATAATTTTATAGATATGGATAAAATATATAAGGCCATTTTTTGTTATTATTTGTTAGTCATCTAAGCTATGTGTAATAATAAATGTACCGAAAGAGTTTGAACTCAGTACACTATGCACAGATAATGTTTACCTAGATATAAAATAATCTAGTGGCGCCAGTGGAAAACGTAAATACGTAGCTAAGCTGGATAAAAGTGAATTAGTCATTTTTAACTTGATAGTATTAATTTTATATGATATATTTTTTAAAGTTATTATACATAGCACTAGTGTGTGTGTGTGTGTGTGACCATGAATGGTCTTCTATATATGGAAAGAGGTATGGGAAGGATTCTTTGTTAAAATAAACTATTATTGGCGATAAGCAGAATGCACTCCATGGATTTAACAGTAATTTATTCAGTTGTTATGGCTAATATTAGTTTATCTGATGACAATGACTAGTATATTTTATGTGTTAAAATGACTTCCCGATATTGAAAGATTTTAAATATCAAATGATGAATCATGTGTAGTTAATATCCATGTTTAGTTAATATAAATTATTACATTTCATCATCTATCATTACACATCATAATTAATATGTCGTCAACATATAAACATTGCTGCATAAACTGAACTGTGTTTTAACTGAAAATACTACATATAATTTAACCTGAAACCTTAATATATTAAACTAAGTAATGTAATTATTGAAGGAATAAACATCACTGAACAAATCAACTTTTGCATATGTGATTATGGTTCAAGAATTTGAAACATTTTTTATCCATGATCACATTAACATCAGAGCCAAAAAATAATTGTCATTTTTTGGAAAGACTATATTAATTCTTAGGTTGTTTTCTTTGTAACAATATATTTAGATTGGACTCCTTAACAGATTAAACTCATGTGTGGTTATCTTCCTGCAGTTTGAATAGAATTGACTCAAGTCCATAGCTAATTCTACCAGTTAAGACATAAAAAAAACTTGTTAAATCAGGATTTGTCAAGTTACATTTTTAATAATGTCAAATTCTTGATCATGGTTGGATGCCCAATGGCAGGTTTATTTTTTTAATAACTGAAGCATAAACTTAATTTCGAAGGCTAAATTATTAATAAAACTTGTGATAGAAGTCATATAGAGCTATAAATGATCGTATTTGTTTTTGAGGTCCAAGACTTTCAAAAACTGTGATCATTATTTTGTCACACTGTGATCTTATAATTTCCCACTATTTGCCTAAAATACTGTTTGATTAAAATAATCATTGTTATATCAAACAAACTGTTTTTGCTGTATTTATTTAAAGAGACGGTCTATGTGACCTAAAATATATTTTTGATTCTTTAGTTCCTACCTCATCAACATCTGTGTATAAAAAATAAAAGATTAAAATACATCTGACAGGAAGAGATAGGCGTAAGTCAATAGGTCAGCTAGTGAAATTGATAAGAATAGACAGCTTTAAAATGTTGAATAATTTTAGTCATCTTAATAAAGTACAAACTGCCTAGAGCATGATATGAGATAGGATTTGGTAAATACTTGAAATTTTTCAAAATTTAAAAAGATCTGGGTCAGTGGAGAGATATTCTTATCTGGAATATTAAGCTTATTCAATTATATATCATCTAGGCATATTTTTGCAGACATTCTTATCATTTATGATTACTATAAAATTTTTAAAAGTGTTGAACATTTAGTAATTTTCCCCAGTCCATCAATTGTTGTATTAGCTTTTCTATTCCGGCCTTATACTAATGTGGCGTTTGGAATAACATGATTTAAGAAATTGATCTTCAAAGATCATGGTACTATGTATATATCTAAAGACAATGCTAAATATTTCTGAAAATATTTGAAGGTATTGATCCATTACATGATATAATTTATTTTTCCATATTTCTTGTAAAACTCATCATTATTCACATCAATCAGTACATCTTGTAAATAATTAATGAGGTTTAAATAGCCAATCTCTTTGGAATAGTGAAGTTTTTAAAATGTAAATTCAAAATTTTATTCACGATTCATTATTTGATTTTCTGTAAACTCTAATATGTTATTAAAGTGGTTCAAAAATATAGCCTCAATACTACATCACGAATTAACCCTTTAATATCAAAAACACATGAAGTAACAGCATTTGTGTTATTTTAATCAAGACTCATTTTTTTGTCTCTAATTATACTTTTTTTTTGCTTAGCTCAAAATACCTATGTAGATATTACTGAAATAATACTCACTAAGAAAATATAATAATATGTTCATATATCTCTTCAGTTATTACATAGATTTGGCGTTCAGAATTAAACAGTGAAAGAATGTCAATTTCTTTAATGTTTCTATTTTTCACCAATATTGTCCTCCTTATTAAATTGCATTATTACCCAGTGTGCAAGTTAAATTTGATAATGTGTTAATTAATTCTTTCCCCCATTTACTTTTCCATATCTTCATATTCTGACCTCAAAATAAGGCATCTTCTAACAAGGTCTCTGGATATTGTCTAACTTTCTTATATGGAGTGACTTAGCATATTCTGGATATCTTATTATTATTATTTGACAGTGGAGATGGATATCAAGCTTTGTTTAGAAAGGTTTGCTTTTTTGCAGTAGGCTTCCTACTAATGTGAGGTCTTACATGGATTTTATTGATATTTCCAACATATGTTCCATTTAATTTATTTCTATATGGTTAGAATCATTGATCATATTTCTCTGTAACGCAACCTATATAAGTCTCACTCCTTTTGTTTCATTGCATATTTGGTGTTGTAAACATGTATTTCCCTATATGGTTCTGAATCTGAAGGTTTGTGTTGACATTTAATAGTTGTCACTTGTCATATTGTTTTTGTAGTCAATGTTGATAATCATTTGTTTGAAATCACAGATTAAATTATGTCAAATAAATATGACTTTGGCTTTTGGAAATGTCATATTCTGACAATGTCCTTAAATTTGATACTGGTCTTCAAAATTATTGTGATAACTTTCAACACAGAGTGTTACCTAATTCCATCTTAGTATTTTTCTATACAAAAAAATATTCAAAATTATTTTTTTTGTACCCAGAGTAGAAAATTGTTTATTTATTAATGAGTTAATCAATTCATTAGCAAATTTATGTAAATTATTATAGGCAATACCCACTTGTTCTATTTCTATTAGGTTGATAAGTTGAAAATAATTATCCAGATTATTAAGATGGTCCATGTGAGACTTTTCTGCCTGAATTAATTGATTTTCAAAGAATTAATTTAGAAAATAAAACGTTATAATATCTGTGCTATTTTGTAACTTTTATATTTTTATAGCTTTATTTTGGGTTGACATATTTTGTTTTGTACTATCACCTTTAGTATCTTTTTTTTAGGTTATTTTATTCAATCAATAAACCAATTTTGTGCATGTTCCTTCGCCAGTGCATAATACAAGTTTATGTTATTTACAATGTCAACTACGTATTTCTGAGTAGTCAATATCATTACTTCAGTCTATTGGAGTCCTTCTTTAAATAATATTTTTTAAACTTTGATCTTGATCTCTCTTAAACATTTCTTCAATATCCATTATTTCCATTTATTCTATTATACCTTGGATACCTTTCTTTACTTTATATTCACTAGATTGAATAATTTTAGAGCTATTTGCTCTATTCATTATGTAGTTTTCTTTCTACCCTATATTTTCCGTTATATTGTTTTTTTTATTGTACTTGAACTGCTATTACCCGTTCATTGCTGATTATAACTGTTGTGCCATCTCAAATGTTTCTTTTACGACTTGGTGCATTTCTTTACTTTCATTATCTTTCTTCTTTAGTTTTAGATGCATTTCTTTAAATTCACTATCACACTTTTGTTGATATATCAAATCTATGTTGCATTTCTTCATTTTTGAATGTATTTTTTCAAGATGGTTTTCTCTTTTTTTGTATCAATTTCTTATATTATTTGGCTTTTTTTATTGAATTTATTCATATTTTGACCTTTTTATTGTTTTCTTAATTTCCGTTAAATTATTTTTGCTACATTTTTTTAAAAATGTCTTTCTTTTATAAATTCATAGAAAATTGCAATACTAAATGTACCTAGTTTCTCTTCTGAAGGTTTTTTTGTAGTTTTGGAATGGCATTTTAGATGCTCATAGATTTATGTTTAAGTCTGATTACTGAATGTGTTATCATTAATATTTGAAGCCAAATGTTCTATATTACTTTTTGACTATTATTATTTTGATTTTTGGTGATGTACACACGTAAATATTTTAATATTCTATTCTTAATTAACATTTTCACTTGTACATTAGCCTAGAATCCACCAGCATATGCAAATATTACTGTAAGTAAATGATACATTAAAATATCAACTTTTAGCTTAGAATAGACTAGCAGCTGATTTAAAATTTAAATGGTAATAATTATTATAACCGATGTTTTTGCTATTTCTGACAGGATATTTCTTTCATATGTTAGCTACTCTAAAAGATTAAAAAAAATTGTAAAACCCAGTTATTGCAGCTGAAAATTTCAAATGGATTTGTATATTTTTTGATCTCCCTTTCCTTACCAAAAATAAAAATCAATGTGGCTCATCTTGCACATTGGAAATTATAAAAAAAAAAAAAAAATGTTAATATTGTACAGCAGTTCTATGATGTAAAAAGAAGAGCTATGAAATATATATGTATAAATAATATATATATATATAAATATATTATATACTGTAAAAATATGAAAATGAGAGCCATCTCAGATAAAGGAGTTTGACCTGGATAAGGCCGCTAGGAACCATATGATTGAAGCTTCCAATGAGCGTTCATGTAGGCAAAAAGTGAACGAAAACCATCTCCACTAGGTGGCGGGTAAAATTTTGTAGGTTAAAAAAAAACCGGGGGAAAAATATATATATATATAAAATAAATATCTCTCTTTAATAATATACAAAAAAAATAATAATGTATCTTCTACATAAAAAAAATGTTTAAATAATACAATTTACCAGCATATTCACAATTTGCAAATACGCTAATCCGTGATGGTTTAGAAGTTCAGAAAATGTCATAATTACATAAGCAAACATATAAATAATAAGCAAGTCTATCTATCTATGACATATTAATGGCAAAAAATAAATACAAAAATTAAAATAGAAGTAACTTTTCTTTTACCTTAAAGAAAAAATTCACTTGCAAAGTTTCTTCTCCAAAGTTTAGTGAACAACACGGGGATAACGAAGACTATTCCAGATGAGTGTGTGTTAGTAAGAACATAAAACATTAAAACAAATTCTTGTAGGACAAAACATTTACAATTCAAACTTAATTCAGTAATCTCCAATGTTCTTAGCAAAAAGCTAATTGAGTTTACTGGTATAATATGTGCAATAATAAATTTCATAACAACAATATTGTGAAAGATAATTTCAGCTATTTATTGGTTTAATGCTTCTCATTTAAGCAATTCTAGAAACATTTAACTCAACAGTAGTTTAACAGGTTTCCTAAAGACATTTGCTTCCTATGATTTATACGTTAGCATACACATTATTAATTCTAGTTCGTTGCTAATTAATGGCTCACATAAAATTTGTAATTCCTTAAACACTAATATTTTGTTGTAATAAATCCATACATCGAAGAGAACAGAATTATACAATATTAATATCATTCAATCTGACTTAAGGATACACACATTCAATAAATAGCAGTAATTAATTAATTCATTGTAAGTCACATATTTATTTCTTAAATAAATTATTTTTATTTTTAAAAGCATATATAAGGAACACAGTTATCATTCCGTAGTAATTTAAAATATAGCATAATAAAGTACACATGCACTTTCCTGTTTTAATCTGACCTTTATATAAGCAGAATATAACTTGAACTGAGAGTCTATAGATTTTGTTAAATAGTCATGCATACATTTCCACAAAATATAAAATTCACACAATTTTGTTAAAAGATTATGATGTTCATGAACTTTAAGTTTCTTCAGTAATACAGCATCGATTGATCCGTGCCATAAGATGGCGCTGTTGCTAGTGAAAACGAATAGATATAACGTTACCTGCCTGATTTGATTATTATTTTGTAATAATATCATGTTTTTTTTTTTGTTTGGATTTTTTTTTTTTGTTTTGGACCGTATTTTCTTTTTTTTTTTAAATAAATAAATTGATTTTTAATTTTTTTTTTTTAATACGTTTTTTAAAACCTTTTTTTTTTAAAAAAAAAAAAAACCTTGTTTAACAAAATTGGATTACGGTCTTTTTTTTTTTAAGTAACTTTTTTTTTCACTATTGATTACGGTCTTCTGTTTTTTAAAGTAACTTTTTTTTTTTTTGGGGGGGGGGGGGGGGTTCATTTAACAAAGTTTTTATTCATAAAAACAATTACATCAAAAAATTAATTTATGTTTTTTGAAAAATTAATGATGGGTTTTTACATATTTTTTGATGTCTTTTAAAAACAAACAAGAACAAAAATCGATAATTTGGTAACTACAGTAAATGCATTTCATCTAAAATGGCACAGAACACGTCTTGATTTTTTTCTGATGTCTCCATAGAAATTCGGCTATATAATTATCGATGTATTCTCTTCTTGTGCCTTGTGTTCTCTTGTTTTGCCACTTGAGACAACCCCATAGACATTCAATGTTCTGGGTATGCATGCCAGTGTCAGAGTTCACAAAATTATATTTGTGATTTACTGTCGAGTGGTGATATCCGAAAAACTCCAATGCATAGGTTGTGTACTCTTTCCAGCAATCAGAATAGATTGTGGAACCAGGCCTGATGTTCTCATGGTTGGACTGTGAAAGGATGTTGGCAGATCGGGAGGCTACAAGCACTACAAAACAATTGCCTGTCTCACGACACACACACCCAAAAATCCATTGTTGTGGAAGGATTCTGCCCTGGTTGTTTTTCCACTGACTGAACATCATCTCTTCTACTTCTACTGTCATACTGGGACCACCAATTCGCTGACCAGAGACAAGGCTTTCTCAACAGTTTTCTAATAGCTATGGTCACATGCCTTACTGCATTTTCACATATTTCTAATCCAGCTGCCATCCACTTTACTTTGAGCTCATCCTGGCTCCAGTAATATATTAGCTGTAATGCTTTCAAAAAAGACATTTGGCAGCCCTCAAACCACGTTCCATGATGAATAGAACACCTTCATCGACATTGTCGTTATTCTCATTTCATTTGACAGGGTTTACTATGCCTTACTTTCATTAAACTACCACAAAGGCAGTTCTTCTGAGTAAGGATAATATTACTCTGTTGAAGAAAGGCCACCACATCTGCTTTTGTAGTAGGCAAATCTACAAATCAAAATGCCAGATGACATGTTTTGATCTTACAAAATGTCTCTGAAAGTGCACAACTTTATCATGAAGTTTGCCAAATTGTGACTAACACTCCTCATTTCCTGAATTCTGACCCCTGATAATGAAACCAGGGCATTTGAAAAATCATTACAATTTTTACGAACAGAAATAAAAAAATACATTGAAGCTCCCCCCCCCAAAAAAAAACCTTATAATATAGTTTTTGTCATTCAAAATACAGAAACCTTCACAGTATATGTTGTACAATAGTTAAGAGTAATGTCTATAGAGAGTCTTGCATACTGATTGCTAATAATGTTCAACATGCTAGAGATGTTGGGGTAAGGGTGTACTTCACCATCTTAGCAGTTGAAAAGTTTACAGGCTGTAAGATCTATGAGCGGCCTTGTAAACAGCATATTTATGTGCTTTAGCATAGAAACAGCGCCATCTTATGGCATGGTTCAATCGATGCTGTATTACAGTTTCTTCTTAATTATAATAATAAATAAAAGCAAATAAAGTAGAGTGAGTTTATCAGCATAAAGATACATTTTTAAAGAAAAATAATAGTAAAAATATTAATGATGGTGTTAATTTAACGTTTAACTGAGGCAAGGAATTTAAGAAAGATATACTTTTCTTAAAATTTAGCCGGTCATCCTAGCTTAAAAGTTTCTGGTAACTAAAAAAAAAATTAACTACGGAGCTTTACTTAGCGGGCAAACTAAACATACAATCATAAAGATTTCTAGGCAAAACATATTTTATTTATAATTTAATAGAATTTATAGATTAGCAATATTTATACATCATTTTAATGGTTGGAGATTGGAGAGAAGGAAGGGGGTTGTGAAATTTACAAAACTACTTTGGGAGAATGAAAATAGAAAAATGTAGTTTTATAATAATAAGTTAAAATGCAATAATTATTAAAAACAAATTATTAAAAAAAAAGATGAAGAATTAATCAGAGTATTGAACAATTGGTCTATTTACAATTGTATCTGTGAGGGGTGCATGTATGTACATGACTTGGTTGTGAATTTTAATTATAAAGTTAACATGTGAATAATAAATATCCCGTGTTATCTCGTAGAATAACTTTTTAAAGAAGAATTAATATTTTTTCAAAGATTCATTCATAGCAGCCAATTTTCAGTCAAGATTCTGGGTTTGAAGATGGGTTGCCATGCATTTTTTTAATATTATTAAACAAAAAAGGGTGGAAAAAGATCATTCTGTCATTTATTCTTTGGGAAGAGTTTTCTTTCATTTTTTGGGGGGAGATTTCCACAAGCAGAAAATTACTAAAGAAAATAATTTGATATCTTTGACACAGAAATGTATAAGTTTAAAAACAATGGGTGGACAATTCATTTGAATGCAAACATAAATAGTTTGGCAGGTGAATCATTCAGGAGGGGATAAAAAACAATAGGTAATTAATCAAATAAAACACAGACATAAATGGTGAGGAAGGTCAACCATTCAAAGGGGTTAGATGAAGAAACCCATGCAATATAAGAGCTTGATTTGTCTTTAAAAAAACGCACTGTCTTCCTTGCTAGTCATCATCGGTTATGCAGAGAAGCGTTGTTGTAAGATTAAATGAACATTTTTTTTTAAAAAAAAAGAGAGAAAATAAATTGGTTGTTGTTAACTTTTTATTGTTCTGTCTCCTGAATGATAATACTTAGTCGAATTTTATAATATTAGTACAAAATGACTGTTGAGTAAGTTTATATTAGGCACACACTGTATCTTCTATAAAAATTGACCAACATCATGATTTGTCTTACATCTAGATGTACCCAATTTATCAGGAATCAGCTAGTGATGAAACTTAAACTGCAGAGGGAATATTTCTCAGGAAAAATTGGAGAAACACTGAGTTATATGAACCATTATTTCACATTTAAATTTATTAAGTTTAAAAGACATAGCTATATGTACTTTCTAAAATTCTGAGGAAAAATTAATTTGATTTTGCAAATAGGGTGGAACTGAACACTACAATTTCAAATGAAGCATCAAATCATCGTAAGTGAAATGAGAAATACATCAACAAGTAGATTTGTACATTTCAAAACTTAAAAGCTCGTTATTTTCTGCTATAAAAGTATAATTAATGCGCAGAATGCAAAAAGGAGAAAATCTTATAATCCACATAAAAATTTTATTACATTTTAGCATAAGGATTGAACTTATATATAACTGACTTTTTCAAATAAAGCCCTTGATTAAGGATTTGCAACTGAACTATCTAAAGTAATATGTGTGCACACAGAACAAACAGACAAAAAAAAAAGGAACTGCAAAAATAAAAATGGAAACCAGAGATCGAAAGAATGATCCTGGAGGACTGTTCAAGTATAATTTTATAATTTGTTATTCATTTCTAACCTTTAATCTAAAAACAAAAGAAAATATTTTAGTCAAATATATTCATTTAAAGTTAATCTATGTTAAAATACTTATTATTATTTTTAGGGGGGGGGGTACATAAGCTAATATCAAATCATTTTGTAAGTGCCTGTATTAAATGCTTTAAATTTTTTTATGAAGAGGTTGAGAGATATTGTCATGTGAAATGTTTTTTAAATCGGATCAGGTATTATTATCAAATGCTTAGACTTATTGATATATTTTATAAAGGTTGTGTGAATGTTGGGCTAAAACATCATTCTGTTGTAAAAATGTGGAGAGATAATTTTAAAAAAAATAATACACATTTCTTATTACTATTAGAATTATCGTAAATTTAAAGTTAGATATAAGCTATTTAAGGCTTGGAAAAATTGTTGGCTAATGCTCTGGCATACTATTTTGCATAGGAATGTAGATGTGAAAATTACACTCCTACAAGTTGGTGTTAGACTAGTGTATATGTGGGTGGACAAAAAGTCCCCACCAAACTATTGGAGTTGTAGTTTAGCTTGCTCACTAATGTCTTTATTCCATTTTTTATAAAGTATTTAAGTATAGTGGATGAGTTCCCACTTGGTTATTTTCTGCACCGTAAGTTGATTTCTGTATTGATGGTCAGAGATTAAAAGGTATACCCAAGTCCCCCTGTATGACTAGCGATAAATCCTAGCATACATCACTCATAGTGAAAAGAGTATTTCCTCTTATTCTGAACAGTGCCTACCTCATATTAATGTTGATATTCCTTACAGGTATATGAATTATGCTATTGCTACATATCATTTTAAGGTTGGTTATAGAATAGCAAATTCAATTTGTTGTTAGGATGAATGCGGATAGTGTGTGTGCAATTTGTATACTTGAACATTGTTTTGTTGATATATTTTAATTGATCAATAAGAGCCAAGAATAATAACGTAAATAAATATTAAACTTAAGGGTTAAATAAAAGCTGAGAACAACATAAGCAATGTGTACAAGAAATTATCTAGAAAATATAGCCAAAGCCAGCTGACAACTTCACTGGAATGATAAGATTACTGAGGTGGTGGTGGTGGTATTATTATTATTATTATTATTATTATTATTATTATTATTATTATTATTATTATTATTATTATTATTATTATTATTATTATTATTATTATTATTATTATTATTATTATTATTATTATTATTATTATTATTATTATTATTATTATTATTATTATTATTATTATTATTATTATTATTATTATTATTATTATTATTATTATTATTATCATACATACATGAATATAGACAGTATGCATGTATGATAATGATGAACTAAAATTATTTTAATGCTGATAAGTCTAATCATACTTAAAATATCTCCATTGTAATGTATGATGTGATGGCATATTAGGATAAAATAGTTAATGGAAATTATTAAATTTTATTACTGGGAGAGTTATCGTTAGAAATAAATCAGTAGTTGAAAGGATTTAACACTGGGGTGAGAAATTTAATGTTCACTATGTCTTAGCTAAAATTAATAAAAAATAAATATATGAAGATAACTATTATTCTTATTTCTCTGTTTTATTAGTATTACTCCATGGCAATCGTGATTCTCTAGTAATTAAAGATTAATATTTCTATTTTAAAACTTCTTAAAATTATCTGTTGATTTAAAGATCTTTTTTTATATTTTTATCTTACTGTTGTAGAGCAGAGGAAAGCCATGTGAACCATAGCAGTGATGTACATATTATTTTATTGAGTTATATTTGTTAATAAAATTTGTTCTTTTCTTTAATAAAAAATTCTGTGAGTCTCAATTTTTTGTGGATTATTACAATCTAAAAATCTCAAATCCAATCATGCATCAATATATTATTTCTTTATTTTAAGCATCATTTTCGTAAATCATATACAGTAAAAAATTTTAAATGGTTAATTTTCTAATCTTATGTAGCACAGAAAGACACAAAATTACCTATATTCCTGGAAATAATTCAGTATAGTTAAAGTATAAATTATGAATCGCGGGATGGTTATTGGATGATAGTGAGTGCAGTGGGTGGGCATAAAATCCTTTCCCCATTCATTGTATTCAAACACCTCTATATATGTACTTCCTTATGATTTTTCTTTAAGGATGACAGTGTTCGTAATATGTTATTTACAAAATTTAATGTAAGTTCAATTATTCGAACATTAGTGTAAGTAGACATTGGCTACATTAAAGTCAGCCAATATATTGTTCTAAAACCCTGAGAAGAGATTATCATAGGAGATAAATGAGCTATTATGATGGAAAATTTGAAAGTAAAAGAGATAGTATTGTGATGATAATGGAGGAATGGATCAGAAGAATGGGGATGGACATAGAACTATTTGTAATCTGAAACAAAATCTGAATTGTGACTTTAATGGTAATGAATGGGGAGTGTGCTGAGAATATAAATTGTAATGGGAGTTGAGTTTCCAAGATTATTAGTATTATTATTTTTAATGCATTCTCAGTGTTCTTTTAGTCTATTGACTATGTGTTAACCCATTCATTAGATATCATTATTAGAAACTATTAATAAGTTATTGAAATAAGGTTTAGCTTCAATATTTTCATTGAAGTTGCAATTTGATGTCCTCAAACTATGATTATGGATGTTCTATCACATCATCATCAATCCTGAAGGAGGCTTTAGTGAAAATCTTAACTGGGAGTGGAGAAGAAGCCACCCATCCATCTGACCAAAAGTTTATAAGTGTCATGCAACATAGCCACAAGTGTCTAAGAGCTGGAATAAAAGCTTATAAGTGATGCATAAAGTGGTTGCATATCAAAATGGTTATAAATGGTGAACCAATGTGGTCGCTTGAGAAATAATGGGTGTTGTTAGTTAATTAAGAGCTGAAGAATTGAGTTTGTAGATGCCAGCAACTGGTTATATCAGAAATTTATTATCAAGTTAGGTATAGCACTGCGTAGTTAATTTTGATAAAATAGATATCAAAATTTTGTGGCTATTTAAAACTCATTATTGATGATGAATGGATTTCTAGATACCCAAAACTTATAAAATGAGACATCTTGCTAGTATAGTGATTTATAAGGTCAAGACCAACTGGGTGATCAATGTATAGGTTGATGGGAGGATTGTGATTGTTGGTTAATGGGAGAAAAAAAAAGGTGTGTGCCTAATTCTTTATCATTAATTGTTTATCATTAAATATAAAATGCCTAAGAGCAAAAGGGAGACAGGTCAACCAGAGAATGAGAAGGGAGAGAGATTAGAGGAAATGTCATTAGTGTTACAACAAAGTAACATTGTTAGAAAAGTGAAAGCATGGTGGCATTGAAAGCATGGTGGCTGGTATGCTGAGCTCTGAAACAGATCAAAATAACCAAAAATGACTGATATTCAGCGATTTGAAGTAATGTTACACACTATGATGATTCAAATGGTTAACCAAACTAAAGAATTTGAAGGAAGCCAAGCTAGCCTAAATAGTCAAATGTATAACCAAACTAGACTAAGCACCTACTTAAAATATAGCATAGAAAATCAAATTGTAGAGTTAAAAGTTGGCATAGAAAATTAAGTTCTAGAGTTAAATAATAGTGTAACCATTCAGCGTAGTAATTTGGACACCCAAATGGAATTGCAAAATCATAACCTGGAAGGTAGAATGAATGATTTTGAGAGCCAGTGCAAGGTACAAACTTTGAATGTAGAAAATGGAATAGAGAAAGCCATAGAAAATTTTACTCAAGCGAATAGAGAGTTTCATGTGAGATCGCATAGTCAAATGAAGGCCATGAAAGAATCGATGGAGAGTAGAAGGATCTTTTTAGGAATCAGCTTAAAGTAGAAGTTATAGAAGAATTAGAATTGAAATTATCTCAAAATAAACTAAAAATTGAGGCTGACTTACAAGTGAGATTCAGCAAGTTGACAATTGAGAGCCAAGATAGTCAGTGTTAGATCAAGTACAAGCTACAGATTTTGGAAAAGAAAATAAGATACTAATGAAAAATTAGCTGGCAATAGGGTAGGATTAGATCAAAAACTCAAAAGCATTGATGTTCAATTGAATCAAATAATCAATATGTTTAAAAAGATTTTGATGAAAAATTTCAAGAAACAGAGAAAGAGAATAGAGATTGAAAGTTATAAAGAAAGTTCATGAGAGCAGGCTAATCACTTAGATAGAGGATTATTAGCTGTAAAACAGGAATGTTCTGAGTCTTTAAAAGAGTCAGAGATAGAGATGGAAAAATAAAACATTTTATGTGATCCTTAGAAAGGGATATGAAGAAAACGCAGGAAGAGTTTGGTAACAGTAGTTCAGAAAGTTGGAGAGTCACCAGATAGACAGGTAGAACTTGCTTTGGTGCTTATAAATCAGCTAGAAAAAATGAAGAATGAGAAGATGGAGTTTATCTGTGAAATCATTAATAAAATTTATACAGAGAATAAATTAGCCTATTGGATCAAGAAGATCAGGAAATACAGATACATAAATGTGAGGGGATAGGTGTTGTCATAAATAGTCAATATCAAATGGATCATTTTAATCGAAGCCATAATATGAAATTCATGATTCAGATCAGTAATAGTCCATATAGGCAAATTGGTAAAGCAAACAGGGCAAGTATCCTAGAAAGCGAAGATAACCAAGAAACGTCTCAATGTAGGTTGGATGAAGGCAGTCCTAATACAATGGCAACCAAAATTTTAAAAATAAAAAAATACAAAGGGGATGATTTAGAAGACTCAGTGAAATACTTACAATGTTTAGAAGAATTGTTTCTATTATGTCGGTTAACCGAGGGGAGAAATTGGCAATTGTTATGAATCACTTATACTGTACTGCAAAATATTGGTGGCAGTCACTTTTTGAATGACTACAAACATATGGGGAATACCGACATTTAATCTTAGATAGAATTTAGGGAGTGGATATACAAACAATAACAAGAAAAATATGGCAGTCAAAAAATAAGTTATACACAGTTTTTCTGACACCAAGCAGTAAAGTTAAGAATGTTGACTGCATTTCCTTTTTTCGAATCCCAAATAATTAGAATAATCAGGCATTATTTACCCCACCAATTAGAGTAGATTTTAATTGCTGCTAACTACCCCACTATGGAAGAAATAACTAAGCTTTTAGAATCACTAGAAATGAGTGAGAGAGTTTAGAAAATAGGGTGAAAATAAATAAGAGATATATATCGACACTCTAGTAATGTGGGTGTGTCAAGCATACAATATAGGTTAAATGGGAGAGACTCCAAGGGTCATACTAAGTTCAGAGACAACCCTTATGCTGGGAAAACAACACATGTAAGTGGGCCAATAAATGTAATAACAAAGTGGGGATGAACAAACCTTCTACGAGTGGTGTACAAACCACTCTCAAAATTAATCAACCAGCGTATTAGCAAAACAAGTGCATTAAACTTGAGAGAACCTCATTGGAGAGTACCTCACTAAAGGGTATATACAAACAATATAATAGGGACAAGATGAAATGGCAGTGGGAGACAATTGATCTGGAAATTGAATTTTTAGAAGAGAATCAAGTGACTTATTTTCCCTTTCTCCATAGCTGTCCAACCATTCTGGTCTCAGTGACAGAAATTTTTATCAATGGTTTAGTTGACTCAGGAAGCCAAGCTTCCATTTTATCAAAATAAATGTATGTAAAACTTAATATTAGGACCATACCCTTCCTACTTTGCCTATTAAAGCAATACAAGTCACACTTGCTAATGCCAAGAAAACTAAACTATATAGCAAACAAGTTTATCTAACTTTAAAGATAAATCAAACTGAATTTGAGCATGTTTTCTTAATTATGCCCAGTTTAATTCATGAAGCAATAATTGGCTGAGACTTCATGAATTTGCATAACTGTTTTATTGACTATAAAATAAAAATGTTTCTGTGCCAGAATATGGCTTGTCAGTTTGTGACAAATATAATTCATCAGTCTAGTCAATTAATGTATATACAAATTGTGGCAATTGATCTGAATATTAAATTGAAACTGAAAAGTTTATGTACAATAGGAAGTGAATATGATGAACCACTGTACCAATTGCTAGTCTTATATAGAGATGTTATCTCACAGATACCTGACATATTGAGGGGATATGTATATCAAATGCAATTAACATCTCATGAACCATTTCAGCTATGGACTTATCCAATACCACATCAATATCAGGCGGAGGTGCAGCATCAAATCAATAAAATGTTAGACTGGAAAATAAAAAAGAAAAGCCATTTTGCATTTATTAACCCTTCGGTAGTGATTAAAAAGAAATATGGGACTATTAGAATATGTTTTGATGCACACAAGCTCAACCAAGTTACTGTACCTGACCATGACATTTGTTCCCCAGCCCATAAATTATTTATTAAATTTCAAGGGAAGAGTATTTTTTCAAACATTCAATTTGACAGACAGCTATTGGTAAATACCACTTAATGTAAATGATCAAAAATATACAACACTCCATTATCAGGGTCAATCCCATGTCTTCCATAGGATGCCCTTCTCTTTAATAAATAGTGGTGCTGGATTGATTACATGTTTAAACATGATCTTTTCTAAATACCTTAGGAATCTTTTAATTATGTATGTAGACAATATAGTTATAGTGTCTAAAAACTTGTTTGATCATCTGCAACATCTAGAATAATTTTTAGTAGAATGTTCTGCGAGTAACATTAAAATTAATCTTGAAAAATGTACTCTTGTAGCTACTAAAATAATGGTATTAGGTCATTTAATCAGTGGTGAGGAGATCAAACTCCATCCCAAGAAAGTAGCAGCTGTTCAAAATTTTTGCCTTCCTCAAACATGAAAACAATTAAACCATTAAGCATCACATGATCACATTTCCTATACTAGCACATTAATTTTTGATAAACAGAGCAAAACTCTCCATACAGTATTGCCACCTGTGCTAAACAGAGTAATAAATGGATGCCAGAAGGCTTGTGCATAAAATCCATATCTAATGCCTACTCATCCAATATCCCCAGACTAGTTTCTGGCTTGTGGCCTTCATCAGTGAGGAGCTTTGAATCTTAGAGCACTGCATCTAGATCTTAGGATCCAATGCAACCCTCTAGCAACCAAGTTTTATCTCTACTTAACTACAAAACTATGAGAATGAAATTGAAAACACAAAAAAATATTTTTTAATCTAAGCTCAATAGCCTAAATAGTCATATGGGTCTGAACTCAGTTCAGCACCCATACATTTTGGTGTCTTTGGCTCTTTTACAACCATAGCCACCACTATCCTATTAGGCAGGATTGGTGTTAAACCATTAAGCATCACATGATCACATTTCCTATAATAGCACATTAATTGTTGATAAACAGAGCAAAACTCTCCATACAGTATTGCCACCTGTGCTAAACAGAGTAATCAATGGATACCTAATAGGATAGTGGTGGCTATGGTTGTAAAAGAGCCAAAGTCACCAAAATGTATGGGTGCTGAACTGAGTTCAGACCCATATGACTATATAAGCTATTGAGCTTAGATTGAAAATATTTTTTGTGTTTTCAATTTCATTCTCATAGTTTTGTAGTTAAGAAGAGATAAAATGTGGTTGCTAGAAGGTTGCATTAGATCCTAAGATCAATATGCAGTGCTCTCAGATCCAAAGCTCCTCACTGATGAAGGCCACAAGCCAGAAACTAGTCTGGGGATATTGGATGAGTAGGCATTAGATAGAAATTTTATTCACAAGCCTTCTGGCATCCATTGATTACTCTGTTTAGCACAGGTGGCAGTACTGTATGGAGAGTTTTGCTCTGTTTATGAAAACAATTACATTTGTTTTTCGGTTTAGTCAATTAATACCATAAATTTTACAAAAATCTAGCCTTCAATACTGTAAATATATTTGTATTGCTAAAAAAGAATAAGATATAGAGGAGGTGCACCACAGAACATGACAATGAGTTTAACCAAATTAAAAGGACATTTCTTAGATCTGATTACACTAGCATATCTAGACTTTTCAAAAAAAATCTATTTACAGACTGGTTGTAGTGACTTTGGGTTGGGAGTTGTAATATACCAGATTAATGATTTAGATATACAATGTTTTATATTTTCTTAGTCGTCACTTGTGAGTAGCTGAAATCAACTACCTCATGGTGGAAAAGGAGGTCTTGGCTGTGGGGTGGGGGTTTCAGAAGTTGAGAAAAATATTGATAGGATCAGAGATGGTGGTTTTATCTGATCATTGTAGCCTAGAATTTTTAAATAAAAGTTACATTAATAATGAAAAGCTGATCAGATGGAGCCTGTATCTCTAACAAGATATAATCCAAGGGGATGACCAGCAAACAGCTAACATTAACTAAAATAAAATGAGTGAAAAATGAGTCAGTTTGTTTAAAGCCAGACCACATTCTTTCAAAGTACATGATTATGTACTTGTAAGGACCCCTCACATCAGCAATCCTCAGCACATTTTCAAAAGATACTGAACATATATGAAGGCCTCTATCAAATAATTAAAAAGATAGTAGAAAATGTCTTTCTATTCTCAACCTGGAGAGAACTTAAGAAATCTACAATGCATGAAGTTTAGGACCTGTCCCACGTAAAAAGTAAGCAAACTAAATGTGATTGTTAAGTATTAGTCCACTTTATATAATATCAAATTAAATATCCATATATAACTAATGAAGATGTAATTTAAATTCAGAAATTTTTTACTTAATGGAGATAGATATTTAGCCATTGGGTTTGTCCAATGCTACATTAAATTTACACTTAGCTATGTAATGATGGTGTTTAATAAAAAATTCCCTCATGATGTATATTTTTTTTTCAACAGACAAGCTTTCTAGCCAATGCTGAGTTTGAATGCAAGTCATATTCCTAGGGATTGCATAGTTTTACTTGGTGGGCAATCTAAACATTTAATCATAAAAAATGTGTAGGCAAAAATATTTTCTTTAGTAATTTAATAGCCAAAGATATAATTGAGAAATGTATAAATTGGCAATATTTATACATCATTTTAATGGTTTGAAGATTGGAGAGAAGGGAGTGGTTTGAACAATTTACAAAATTACATTCGGAGAATGAAAATAGATAATCGTAGTTTTACAATAAGTTAAAATGCAATAATTATTAAAATCAAATTATCAAAAAAAATGGTCAAGAATTAAACAGAGTATTGAGCAATCAGTCTAATTAGAATTGTATGTGTAAGGGGTGCATGCATGTCTATGACTTAGTTGTAAATTTTAATTATAGAGTTAACGATTGAATATTAAATATCCCATGATATCTCATTGGAGAACTCTTCTTAAAGAAAAATTATTTTTTTTACAATGATGCATTCATAGCTGCCAATTTTTGGTCAAGATTCTGGGTTTGAAGTTGAGTTGCAATGTATTTTTTATTATTATTAAAAAAAAGAAAAAAAGGGGGAGAAGAGCTTTCTCTATTTTATTATTGGGGAGAGTTTTCTTTCATTTGTTCTTTGGAGAGATTTCCATGATCAGAAAATTACTAATGAAAATCATTTGATATCTCTGATGTGGGAATGTATAAATTTAAAAACAATGCATTGTCAATCCATAGGAATGCAGACATAAATGGTTTGGAAGATCAATCATTCAGATTGGGATAGAAAAAAAAAACACTAATTAATCAAGTAAAACACAGACATAAATGGTGTAGAAGGTTAATCATTCAGGGAGAGATGAAGAAACCCAGGCAATAAAAGAGCTTGATTTGTCTTTTAAAATAAGGAACAAAAATGCTCTCTCTTTCTTGCTAGTCATTATCAGTTATCCAGAGAAGCCCCATTGTCGGGTTAAATGAACATTTTTTTTTTTAAAAAAAGGGAGAGAAATAAAATCGTGTATTGTTAATTTTTTTCTGGTTCTGTATCCAGAATGATAAAACTTAGTCAAATTTTATAATATTAGTACAAAATGACGGTCAAGTAAGTTTACATTAGCCACACACCCTGACTTCTCCAAAAATTGATACTATTAAGTAATGTTGCCTATTAAATCAATAAATAGATAAGTGAATGAATGACTGATATCCTGTCCAACTATTGGAGGCAAACACGTCTCTTGCAGTGTCTGCTTTCTACTATTAAATAACAATACTTATCCAAAATTACATAAAAAATATTTATTTAATTGCTTAATTAAAATATTTAAAATTTGGAATAATCATAGCTTTTTACCCAGGACATCACTGGAGTTCGAAGAAACACAATGGTGCTTTTTATCTTCTTTCCCTCCCACAAATATTCTTTGTGAGTAATTAATTCTAATTGGACCTTGAAAGAAACTAGACATTTAATATCCAAATAACTGAACAGTGTGCAGTCGGAAATATAATACATAATCTTCTGAAATATTAAGTTATCTGCATTTTCATATTATACGATCTTCTTTCTTAGAAGATAAACAAATTTGAAATAATTCTTAATGCAAAAACATTATAATTAATGTCTGCAAAAGCATGACTTTATTTTATTTCAGTAAGCATTGGTATATTTTGTATATCTTTATCTCAAAGAAAATAATGAATGTCGTGAAAGCAATACAATAGCATATAAAACTATAAACAGAAATTAGATTTGGCTAAATCAATAATAAATAAGCTTATTTGCAAGAACTAAAGTGAAAAAATAAAATCTACGAATAAAGTTTGGACTTATTACCGAGATAGTACTGACAACATGTTCTTTCGACTATAAGAACTCAAGCAAAACCTTTTGGCCTTACAAACAAACTCACCAAGGTCTTGAAAAAACAAATTATTTTACACAACTGAACATATTAGACAATATTACTCAAAATTGAGAGTTAGCAATATCTAACTTTTATACACTTTATTTCCCCTAAATGATCCCTCTAAACTTATCTGGGGATTATAAATTTAAATGTTTTCTTGGATTAACAATAACTCAGTAACATATTTTTTATACATTTACTGATTTTTCAAAATGATAATCATTGTCCACTTCTATTAATGGGGTGACTTACTAATAATTTACATTGTGAGCTAAAAAGTAATTGCTGGCACAATAAAATTAATGTCAGATTAAAAATAAATAATATCCTATTTTTAATATTCTAAACTACTGAATAAACTGAATGAAAGAAAAGCATGGATCATTCATTAGAAGACATGCATTGATACTGATAATAAATTACTGTCCACATAATATTAATAATACCAAAATAGTTAAACATACAGTGATGAAATATTCTAGATGAATACAACAATTATATAGAATACATGGATTACACTTAATGGTCATAGGCTTACAATTAAATAATTAAAACTATTACAAATTGTTGGTTTGCTTGTTGGTGATTATAACATCATAGCAAAACAATACAAACATTTTTACACCTCTGAGCACTAAAATAAGTCAATCCAACTGAAAAAAATTAAATCCTTCAAAACTATCTTATCATTGTCATCATGCATCTAAATCACAATACAACATCATATATTATGGTGAGAAAATAGATTTAATCACATCATGAATGATAGGCAGAATTATGGGTTCTGCAGGGCAAAACAATATCAATCAATGAATACAGCAGTATGAAAGATGGCCTTCAAATCCCTATATCTGAGCCAAAAATGAATGCCTGGACATTGTCACAGTACATGTGGAAAGACACACAAAAAATATAATCCTGTATAGGTATGTAGGAACCTTTATACATGGTGATAACAATCACTAGAGATAAGTACTATCAACACTTGGAAGAACATATAATAATGGGTGAACTTGACCTACATTAAGAACAAAAATACATAAAGAAGTAGGGCCTTACATTATGAGGTCAAGCAATACTATAAGCTAAACCATGATAAGATACAAACTTAACACTATAACTGACTAAAGTCGAATTCAAATTTTAACTATAATAAACCATAATCAATGTCTGAAACCAACAAATGTGCAATTAAGTCAAAATGACTATGTAGTATCAATAAAGGAAATTAATAGCATATAAAATTTTGCCACAGAGTAACAGTACACACATGTGTGATATATCAAATATGAAATGACAGAAAATAAGTGGACCTGATTGATAAATTAATCAAAATGTGAGAATACTAATACCCAAGTGCATGAAAATATTAGCAGCTGTAACTACTATTGTATTTATGCAAAATATCAAAACTTCTAATAAATAATTTAGCTGTTTTACTCATAAATGAATGAAATACCATACATTTTAAAAGTAATTATTGAGAGAGATGAGTAACTCTGCTGAATCAAAATATAGTAGAGTTTAATTTATCCAACAAACAACAAAACATATAATAAAAAATATATATGTAATAATGCATAGAATATCAACAAACAACAAAACATATAATAAAAAATATATATGTAATAATGCATAGAATATCTACACATTCCGATAAACCCATTAAAATTAAAATGCATAAATAAATTACCCGAAGCAATGACGTTACTAACATAGTATTATTGAAAATCATAGCAAAATACAAAAGAAAATATTGAATATAATATTTTTCTTGTTTTTTTTTTCACTAGCAAACTTACTGCATCCCATGCCATCTGTTAAGGGCGTGGAGTGTCCATATGATGGGTAAGTGGTTCTGTGAAGCTTCAAGTCAAAACATGTTATTATTGTTTTAAATAATGGCAAAAGATTTCCAAGTGCAACATGTGTTAGTTCTTATAACAGACATAGTTCTAAATTTAAAAGCATTTTTAATATAAGAGAAAGCATAAAGCAATGAGCCAGCAACTATTAAATATGATAACATTGAAAGGCAATAACTTATTCAGCTGATTGAATTTTGGTATCCCATTGGTTTGTTTGACTTAATAATAATAATAATGTATTTTTATTTTTTTTATTGTCTTCAAAACAGACATTTTAAACTTTTTAAAGTTATCTATCATATAAATACATTTTCAGGATTTAACTTTAATAATTTCCTTAACATATTTCATAAAGCATTAGTTAGCAAGAAATAATCCAGCATGTCAAAATATCTTTAGAATTATTTATGGTAACCCTATGGAAAATATTGACAAATATCATATTCACATCTTTTAATATCTAGCTATGCACTGCTTCTCCTTTGAAGAATTTAAATTGCTACTAAAAATAAGATGTTTAATTTATTCTAACATACATTTTTTTAGCTTAATTAATGTACTGTCAATATCAAGTTTTTCCACAATATAAAACTTAATAACTTTAGCATGGAAATTATTGAAAGAATAGTAAAATTCCTCTGGTATATATTTCTTTGGCATATACAAATAATTATTTTTAAATGTAATTAATATAAACAATCATTTTTAAAGTTATTATTTGAAATAGTTCTGGTAATAATTAATAAATTTTCCTATTATACAGGCGAAATTAATATAATACATTTTAAAATTTCAATTATAGTTTATTAGTCTATGTGTTTCAATTTGCTTTTAATTTCCTCATTTTGTAAGATAAATATTTAAACAAACATGAACTGAGGAAAATATTCTGCATAATTTCTATCATATATGCAATTGAACACAACATCTGCTTCCAATTCAGATACATTTCAAAGCTATATTTACTAAATTGACTTAAACTAAAGATAAAATACCTCTGTAGCATTGTGTGATAATTAAGAGAGCTTAACTCAGAGTCAATAAACAAGAAATAGAGTACCTGATAGATTTTAGCCATGCATCATAAACTTAAAGATGATTTCATTCAAAACTTAACACTTTTTAAAACAAATAGTAAAAGTTATAAAAACTTAACATTTAAACTTGCCTGAGGAAAAGAAAAAATGTGGGTGAAAAAGTTCAAGACAGACTAAATAAAAACAATCACCACATCTCTTTTATAGTATTTTTATTCTTTTTTTTAGATGTCAATTTCTTATTAATGCCCAATAAACAAAGAATTTTATTTTTAGTTATTTTTTTTAAACTCACCTACAAGATAAATCCATTAGAAATCATGTCATAAATCGAGATATTTTCAAAATTACATCTGATTTAATGAACTTAGTTTGAAAATAAAATTAACAAAGTTTCTTATTAAAAATATTATAATAAAAATAATTATATTATTTATGCATTTATTTATTTAGGATATTTATTTATTAGTGATTGTAATAATAACAGTTATTCCTTTATTATAATTCTTTACTTTTTTATATGAGTTTGAATAACTCAAAACAAAACTAGTTTTGTTAATTATCAAACAAGTTCTAAACATTCATGCACACACCTACACATACATAAATGGAGGAAATGGCATTTTAAGTTTTAACTTAATTTATTATTTACTTCTTAATTAACTATCTGTAATATATTACAATTACAAAACCAAGTTTTAAAAATATTAGATATTAAAAATAACTTTAATAACTTTTCAACTAAATTATAATAAACCAAAAAAATAACTCTTATTTTACTATTTAAAACATACAGAAGCTAATTATATATTAACGTTATATTCTCTACTCTCTTCTCTACTCTCTATTCTCTCCTAAATTTAATTATTATAATATTAAATTATTATATTCTGCCATTCATTTCAGTACAATACTATTATTTTAATAATAATTGTACTTTATCAAAAGAAGTATAAACTATTATATTTTAAATAAATATAGCAACATATCTGTTTTGCATACAGGTAGAACTGAAGTGTTATATGCACTAAAACTATTGTTTCTTTCACACTTTTATTTACTAGCTAACTATTTTATTAAAAAAAAAATAAATAAATAAATATAGAAAATTATTATGCTAAGGTAGATAATGGTAGCAATGTGTGAAAACACTTGGTCACTATCTATCTATCTATCTATCTATCTATCTATCTATCTATCTATCTATCTATCTATCTATCTATCTATCTATATATATATATATATATATATATATATATATATATATATATATATATATATATATTATCATGGAAGGGTTCATGGTTTTAAGGATAACTATTGTCATATGTTAATAGATATGTAGTCATTCTAATTTTAATTGGATTTATAGCTTTAAGCCAACAGATTCCAAAATGTTATCTATAGTATCTTTCTCACATAACTTTCATATTTCACAGTAAACTATGACCTTAGATATTTTATTGGTATCTTGCTTTCAAAATTGGGACAACCATTTCTCCAGATTACCAACACTCTCCATTCTCATCAATACATTTATACAACACCTGGTTTGTATTGTGCCACATTCAATATCAAATGTGTCATAATGAATTATCCCCATATTGACTCCCAAACTATTACAACAGACCATGATCATCATCATTATTATCTATGTAATTCCATGCTCAATCTTTTCCCAAGTGAACTCATAAATTTAGGGTAAATGAGTAAATATTTTTGTTGCAGACATAAGGGAGATGCAGGACATACCTTAACCCCCATATGTAAACATCTATATTCAATGAAATCGTCCAATTTATATATCCATATTCAATTTGATTATGGATGTGAGACTATTTTATATAGCTATGTATTCAATTAACTAATGATAAAGTAATCCAACCCTAGCATCATATTAATACCTTGTACAGTTATAAACTATGATGATGAACATAATGATTTACCAATCCAATCTATACCCTTCACATATGAATAGTTATGTGTACTTGGTTTAGTACAACTCATGATGCCAACTTAAACTGATGACAATGGCAACTAACCACCCTCCTCAAGATGATAAGGTATACTCATTATCAACTAGCAAAATAACTAACCAAATAATAATAATAATAATAATAATAATAATAATAATAATAATAATAATAATAATAATAATAATAATAATAATAATAATAATAATAATAATAATAATAATAATAATAATTATTATTATTATAGTAGTAGTAGCAGTAGTAGTAAGAGTAGCAGTAGTAGCAGTAATATTAGAAGGAGTAGTAGTAGCAGTAGCAGTAGCAGTAACAGCAGCAGTAGTAGCAATAGTGGTAGTAGTAGTAGTAAAAGTAGTAGCAATAATGATGATCATGATGATGATGATGATGCTAAAACAAGAATGTTATATAATTATGTGTATTAAGACTCATTTATTTTAATAATAAATTTCCAATCATGTAATTGACTTAAATAATATTAGTAATCATAACAGTACTTAAATAAGAATTATTAAATGTATAAATTAGAGACTAATGAATCTATACTGCAAATTTATAATAATAATAACCAATAAATAATGACATATTTGCAAAAAGTTAGCCATAATGTATTACTGAACCAAAGTGGACATTCAAGACTCAATTAAGCTAAAATATTATGTAAACAAATGTGATACACTATAAGGACAATTTAAATATGATGCCCTGCTATACTTTATGACTGAACTTACAGGTTATACTTTTAGATGAAATAAGATATTTTTAACATCATAGTACATAAAGACTTTTCCCAAATGTACATTTATGAAATAAGATGGTTTCCTGTGGATGCATACATCTACACATAGGAATAATACAACATTGAATGTCCTGTGGATTTATGGACCACCACCAAGCAAGAAATATAATTACACACAGTTCTGTGGATTAACAACCAGCACATGAATGAGTGTAGATACAGAAAATGGCAAATAATTATTCTGTGGATTAACTACCAGCAAATGTCCAGGGCACAAGTTTTATTAATGAATAGAATGATTTATCATTTTATCTGATTAATAATTAATGCTGAGACTCTTTTACTTATGTTTACCTTACAACTTCACTCTGTGGTAGTTTACAGGAAGTTCATAGCATATAGAATATAAATAAATGAAGAAAGAAATACTATAAACTATCAAATAAAATATAAATCTTATTTATTAATTAACCAAATGACAAAGGCTAGCAGAGTTTTATTTATTCCATCTAACAAAATATAATTTCAATTTGATCTTTTCCATTATCCAGTTACACTATATATTAGCTCAATACAACTCTGACAGGATAGAAAAGCATAACACTAAATAATTCTATTGTTCAGCACATCCTAATCTAAATAGCTGGATCCATGTTAGTCTAGGAATATAAAATCAGATCTCAGGGAATCTATAACACAGACTAAAGAACTATGTTAGCCAGTAATATATAATTCTAAATTACAATAAATTATAATGAAATAAATTGAATAATGTTTTATTGGGCTAGCAATGAAGGAAATAGAGTATCTTTTAATCTCACATCATCATCTAAATAATACACTAACTAGGCCACCTTTTCATAAGTCTATCAAGTAGTAAATATTTCATGTAATGTATGGATCAAGGAACCAATACTATCAGACTCCAGCATATTTAATATCAAAGTTATAAAATTATATACTTATATTTGTAATAGATGTAGGAAATGTGAAGATGTGGAAACTAGAATAAGAATCACTCAAAACACAAATTTTTAATAAATAAACAAATCATTTATTTACACTCAAGATATAAATTAATGTAATCGGTTTACAATAAGTTTATTTGTCCCAATCTTTAAATCCACACTTAAATCCATAAACACAAGTTTGTGAATATCCCTCTGAAATATTACATCATTTATTAGCCACACACATATAAACGCAAATGAACAAAAAAATAAGGTTTCAATATTCTGACTTTGAATATCTGGACTATCTAAATATTTCATATGTAACACTGAAGAAATAATTTATTATATTATGGGTACAGTATATGTTTTCGAGAGGATACATTATCAATTGTTGGAATAAAACAAATTAATACATTTGGCTATTAAGAAAGCAGCTTTCAATAACTTGATTAGATTATCACTTTAAATAACTACCCTTTTCACACATAGCAGTAAAATCATACTCATTCCGATGATTTGATGATTTCTAACTTATGGCAAATTAATATGATATGTTTTAAAACATTTATTTCCTAGTTTAAGTTTAACAATAGTATACATTTTTATACATGATATTATTTACATTACGCGTGTGTGTCATAACTTAAGCAATAATAAAAGAAAATAATCTTTTCCACACATTATCAATATATTTAAGAATTATTAAATAATTATTTAATTTGGGACAATGTCATAGACCAACCAACAAAATAGGACACCATATCTACTCTAATATTTGATAAACAATTTAATTTAACTATTTACCAACCACTGACTGAATTACACAGAACTATATTTTTATGATAATACAAAGTACACGTTCAAAAGGAAATCAAGCAAACGAGGAGCAAACAAACTCTTTAACTAATACATCAACAACAACTTATTTTAATCTGAAATACGCTATTGGTGCAGAATTTTTCTCATCTCCAGAACAAAAGGAAGATATCACTTAACTTCATAAATATCATTTCATATGCTGGTAGATAAATATACACAGATAAATCACTCATCCCTTCAACGACAATATCCGAAATTTATATAAAGAAACAACTATAAAACTGAATGTTTATTACCTAAATAAAATAATTGCACAAAGTAGATACACACATGCATAAATAAGAATATAAAAAAAAAAAAATTCTAAGTTATATAATTTACAACGGTTACAATAAATCAATGATATATTCAAATATAAACTTTTAGCTTAAGTTAGACTTTCAATTGTTTCAAATTTAAATAGTAATAATTATTATGAATGATGTTTTTTGCTATCTCTTAATACGATATTTCTTTTCAATACTAGCTACTTCGAAAGCCCAAATTCTCACGTTGAGGTAAAGAAAAACATATATAATAAAATAAGACCTTTCTTTAATAATTTACCCAAAGTATACATATTTCAAACAATTAGGATTGCCAATTCCTCTACAAGCTTTATTGATAAATGCTTAGCCAGAGCCAGTGCTTAAAACAACCCTGCCAGAAACCTCTTCCCAAATGATTTTGTGCTTTGGAACTCTTCTGAAAGATGTCAGAGTAGGTTCAGACACTAGATCTAAAAATACCAACCCTAAGCCAAACACTTATCTAAAAGTTATCTATTGAGTGGAAAATCTGAAATTTTCAGACATCTACATGTCTTCAAATCCAGTTACCCAACTCAAATAGCTATATGAGGCTGATAGATCTTCAGCCATACCATATATTAGTAGTCTTAGCAATATAAAATTGTATAAGACTTATAGCAGAGACTATAAATAGTCAAAATAAGTCATATATCACATGACCCTATCTCTTAAGCTTGTAAGTTATAAACAATGAGGATTGCCAATTTCTCTACATTCTTAGCCAGAACCAGCACTTAAAATATCTCTGTCAGGAATCCTCCCCAAACCCCTGACCATGATTTCGTGCTTTGGCACTCCTCAGAGAGGTGTCAGTGTAGGTCAGTCACTAGATCTAAAAATACCAACCCTAAACCAAGCACTTATTTAAAAGTTATCGATTGAGTGGAAAATCTGAAATTTTCAGACATCTACATGTTTTTAAACCCAGCTATCCAACACAAATAGTCTTATGCAATTTTATACTGCTAAGACTACTAATATATGGTATGGTTGAAGATTGATCAGCCCCATATACCAATTTGAGTTGGATAGTTGGGTTGGAAGACATGTAGATTTCTGAAAATTTCAGATTTTCCACTCAATAGATAACTTTTAGATAAGGTCTTGGCTTAGGGTTGGTATTTTTAGATCTAGTGTCTGAGCCTACCCTGAAATCTCTCTGAGGAGTGCCAAACCACGAAACCATAGTCAAGGGTTTGGCGAGGGTTTCCTGACAGAGATATTTTAAGTGCTGGCTCTGGCTAAGCATTTGTCTTAAAGCTTGTAGAGGAATTGGAAATCCTCATTGTTTATAACTTACAATATTAAGAGATAGGGTCATGTGATATATGACTCTTATTTTGAGTATACATATTTCATCTTCGCAAAAGAAAACAAATCATATTTAAATAATAATAATTTACCAGCCTATTCACAATTTGCAAATACGCTCTTCTGTGATGATCTGAAGTTCATAAATAGCATAATTATATAAGCAAAATATAACATATTTAAATAATTCTGTGATGATCTGAAGTTCATAAATAGCATAATTATATAAGCAAAATATAACAATGAATCTTTCTAACTATCTATGATATATACCATTAACAATAAATATAAAAAAAGTAAAAATCACTCTGCTTTTATATTAAAATAAAGTTCACTTGCAAAGTTCCTTTTCCAAGCTTTCTGAATGATATGGAGTTAAGTTTCAAAATGAGAGCGTGTTTAATATGAATATAAAACACAAAAATAAATTATTATAGAACAAAACAGTTAAAATTGAAACTTGATTTACTAATCTCCAATGTTCTTATAAAAAGATAATAGGGTTTACTTATACAGCACGTAAGTATTTGAATACATAGAATAGGAATGGGGAGCATTCAGGCTTAATGTGTAAATCTTGGAAATACAGGCACTTTCACATAGCTACAGTCTAATTATAAATATGGGAGATTTGAACTCAGACATTCAAGTACCCACCAACTATCCACACTATGTCATACAAGTAAAACACATGACCACACACATGTAAAGTTGTTCATGCTAAACAAGAATAACAGTTGGCCCAGATTTTCACCTCCCACATGCACACACACACACACACAGTATTCAGTATATATTAAGACAGCAAATCATCATCAGATTTTCAGGTGTATGTATTGCTGGAGAGTTGAAAATTGGAGAGAGTTGAAGCCTATCCATTATGATAGGAAGATTTGCTATCTTATCATAACAACTTATGAGTTATAATGTAAAATATGTTTAAATTATATATAATTATTTTAATATCAACAAATTAAAAATCCCTCTTCTTTTTCTTTTCAAAAACATTATATTCTTATATCAATACTGAACACACACACACACACACACACACACACACATATATATATATATATATATATATATATATATATATACTTTTAAAAATTGCAACAAATATAGCTGGTAGAAAAAAGCAGCAATTGACCAACAAAATTTCTACTGAGACGGGAATTTATGAAGAAAAGAAGGAATATGAGGATAAACAACAATGATGCATTAAAAGAGGTTGAATATCTCGAATTTTGTAAAATGGTGCGGAAAGGAGTTGAAAATGATATAAGAAAGTATAATTGTGAACTAGCAAGGAAAGCTGTAGAAAAGAATAAAAGTATAAAGAGTGTAAAACAACATTTTGGTATTGGTAGGATTTTTATATCTGCAATAACAAAAAAGATGACATTATTACTAAAAAAAGAAATGACATCATGAAATGTGTAGAAGACTTCTATCAAGAATTATATAGTAGTAAGGAACAAGTGCTTCCGATACATATTATATCTTCCGAATTGCCCAGAATTTTGAATGATGAAGTGAGACATGCAATTAAATTTATGAAGAAAAAGAATGATCCAGGTAATGATGAAATTATAAATGATATAATAAAAGAAGCAGGTGAAGAAATATTTTTTTTTTAGCAAAGTGTTATACCAAATGTCTAAATGATAAGATATACCAGATGATTGAAAAAATGCAGCATTAATATTAATATTTAAAAAAAGGTGCTAAAGATAATATTAAAAATTACGGACCTATCAATCTTTTATCTGTTTTATATAAAATTTTTACTAAGATAATTACAAATCGTCTACAGAAAACACTGGATTTTCATCAACCAAGAGAATAATCTGTGTTTAAAGTTGTTTTAGTACAGTAGACCATATCCAGATATTGAGAGAAGTTATAAAAAGAATAAATGGATATGAGTTGTCATTATGCTTATGATTTGTAGATTATGAAAAGGCATTTGATTCTATAAACATTTCTTCAGTGATTAAAGCATTGGATCATCAAGGTATAGATCCAAGATATTGTCATATTTTAAAGAATATTTATAAAAATGCAACACCAACAATTAGATTACATAGTGATAGTAGGAAAATCAACATTGAAAAGGATTTAAGACATGGTGACTCCATATCTCCAAAACATTTTACAGCAGTGCTGCAAAAAGTATTTTGTGAATTAAAATGGGAAGCAAAAGAAGTGAAAGTAAATGGAGATTATTTAAGTCATTTAGATTTTTCAGATGATATAGTTGTTTTTGCAAATAATGCTTTAGAACTACAGGAAATGAAGCAGGAGTTATAAGATGAAAGTGGGAAAGTAGGACTAAAGACAAATGTTAACAAGACTAAAATAATGCGTAATAGATTTTCTCAAAATATGAAAATAGAGATTGATTATTATGAGTTGGAAGAAGTTAACAGTTAAAAACTTCTTGGTCAGATTATTAATACAGATGCAAACATTCAAAATATGAAAATAGAGATTGATTATGATGAGTTGAAAGAAGTTAACAGTTAAAAATATCTTGGTCAGATTATTAATACAGATGCAAACATAAAGGATGAAATTAATTATAGAATTAAACTTGTTTGGAGTGCTTTTGGTAGAAATAACTTAATACTAAAAGGAAATATGGCTATGTGTTTGAAAAGAAAGGTTTTTAATAAATGTGTTTTACCAGTACTTACTTATGGATCTGAGACTTGGACACTTAAGAGAAGAGCAATACAGAGACTTCAGATCACTCAAAGAAGTATGGAGATATGCATGTTGGGAGTAACAAGAAGTGATTGAAAACGCAATGTATGGGTAAGAGAACAAACAGGAGTTACTGACCTCATTGAAAAAATTAAACAACTGAAGTGGAGTTGGGCTGGACATATTGCTAAAAGAAATGTTAATAGATGGATAACTGAAATTTTAAACTGTATTTCAAGAGATTGTAAAATACCCAGAAACTAACCGCATGTGAGATGGGTGGATGAAATAAGAAAGTGTGCTGAGTGATGTGGAGAAGAGAAGTTAAAGTTAGGAAAGAATGGCTTGAACTCTGAGAGACCTTCATCCTGAAATAGATAGATAATGGTTGATGATATATATATATATATATATATATATATATATATATATATATATATATATATATATATATATATATATATATATATATATATATTTGTAACCTTCCAGGTTGGCACCAGAAAGAAATGTGGGAAGGTCACATTTGTGCTAACAATGGCTGAAAGTAAGTAGTTGAGAAAAATGAATTGTGATATAATCTAATATTTAAAAGTGATTTTTTAAGAAAATTAAACTTAAATTGTGATGTAATTTGCTAGTTGAAGTTAGGATTTTAACAAAATCAAAATTTTAAATGGGTATATTGATTGGTGGAGTTTTGGACTATATGTTTAGTGGTAGATGTTTGTGTATAGTAAAGGATTTACATATCATAATAGGCAGACACATAAATATATTATTAATTAGAATTTTCTTTAATATATTTTATTTATAAGTTACTGATTATATATTGTCTTAGAATCTTATGTTTTAAAAATGATAAAGATTATTTGTAATAGTAAATACCATTTCTAAAATTAATAATTAATATTTAATATTTTTTTATTACTATGTTTATTATATTTAAACATTTTATTGTTAAAATTTTTATAAATAATATTTCTGGCAAGCTTCCAAAGTTGATTGTCATAGAAACACAGAGGGCATGAGTGGAGAAAGACATAGAGTGTAAAAACTTAAAAAGTAAAAAAAAAGGCTCAGAGGAAGGAAAAAAAAACTTAAAGGAATCAATAACTCTCTAGAAGTATTATGAATATTAAAAAAAGAACGTCGCAAGGATTCTAATAATGTCTTTATGGAAAATTTCTATTATACTACTGGAGTAATAAAACCATGAAGAGATAGACCCAGGGGAAAATCAGCCCCGAACTTCTATTAGGCTATGGTTCAAGTTTGCTACCTTTTCAAAAATACCTTGATGTCACGTAAGATGAGTAATATAATTTATTTCAAGATATTGCCAAAAGTAAGTAATATTAAAATGGCAAAATTGTATAAAATAACGCTAGCACAATTTTTTTCATAAGACGCTAAAACCAAACGCCTAATATTAAATTCTAATCATTTTTATCAATCTTCTGCAAATTAAAATTTAAAATAAAAAAAATTTATCTACTTAATTTCATAACCAGAGGATCTTTTTCTACCGTATAACTTTGCTTTGCTGGTCGCGTATATATAGTGAAATAATGTCAATGCATGCAAATATCATTTTTAAACACCCATCATGGAATTCTAGGATAAAAAAAAAACTCTTATCATTCTTAACAAGTTATGCTTAACAATCGGATAGACATTTTTTTTTATGTTA
Organism: Epiperipatus broadwayi; assembly: GCA_028023455.1. Taxonomy (NCBI): domain Eukaryota; kingdom Metazoa; phylum Onychophora; class Udeonychophora; order Euonychophora; family Peripatidae; genus Epiperipatus; species Epiperipatus broadwayi. Next base: position 593,662 of record JAQFVV010006470.1, on the reverse strand, counting down.
TAATTTACCATTGTTTTTAAAATTAATATGTATGTTTCTTTAACTTTCAACCTTCAATTTTCTTTTAAAAAACTTAATATGCAATAATAGGATATTGACAAATATTTTTTTTTGGATTACAATAGATGTATAAACAATTTTTTTTTGTTTTGTGTTCTTTTAAAAAACAAAACAAAACAATGTAAATTCATTATCATTAGAGTATGATAATTTATTATTTTGTACGATTTAGAAAATATATAATAGGTGATTCTAGATATTCGGATGTGTGCATGATGCTATAGATTATTATTTTAAAGATGTCATATTTATTATGCAATTTAGTTAATGAGGTATATTTAAAGAAAATAAAGAATTAAAACCTTATCTGTTGTAAGTTCGGTATATGGATGTTATATTGAATGTGAGTTGAGGGTAGAGATGGTCAAGGGACAATTAGATTATGTAGATTAAGTTTGGAGATATTCGTTAATTTTTAAGCATATAAGTATAAGTGTTTGGTTATTATTTTCCCTGCCTTTATTTATTTTGTAAAATTACTGTTAGATGACTTACACCGATTGTAACAGATAAGTGTTAAATATTTTTTTTTATAATATGTAAAAGATGATTGATTTGTGGCATCATACAAGTTTATAAGTAATCTAATAAGATATATTTCATGAATACATTATGTTTACAATATAATCAAATGCACATATTCGAAGATAGATATATGATTAACATATTAAATAGTAGTCAATTTTAATTTTACCTTAGAAGAGATGTAACTGGTTATCAATGTGCATAAATAATATTTTTGTTTGTTATAATTATTTCTTTTGTCTTTTATTTAAAATTTTTTTTTAAATAAATACTTTTAATGTATTAAAATTCCAAATGAATTGCTTGACTATTTACGTTCAATTCTTCATTTCCACACACACACACACACATCTTGTTAATATAACATAATTATAGAAGATATAAGTTTGTCAATATAAGTCAGTTTTTATTTAATTTGTATGGTGGTAATAAATCTCAGTATTACAATGCCAATAATACATTTTACTATGCTTGGAATAGATAGTGTTATGGATATAAAGGTACCCGTTCCTAATTATTATCTATCCTATAATAAATGTAATAATTGTCAATTTTGCAATAGTTTTAGTATTGAATAGATGCTCTGAACATATTTAAATTAATATTATAGTATTATTGTTTATAGATATTTTATCATCCTTGTTGACCTCATATATAAAGACCATATTTTATAACCTTAACTAAGCTAAGCCATAGAACAATTTATAATTATAAATTTATTCTATCTTGTATAGAATTGGCGCCTGGGCAATTATAAATAAGTGAAGAAGATGGAGGTTATAGGTGAGGGTTAAAGTGACTGCCCAACTGGTCTGGTATATATTTAGGTTAATATATATATATATATATATATATATATATATATATATATATATATATATATATATATATATATATATATATATATATATATATATATATATATATAGTTGAAAGTACTCCTATTAAATTGTGGTATTTATTTGTTTTTAGAATTTTGTTTACTGTATATATATAATTACCCAAATCCAAAATTCAAACAGATCAGCAAAAAAAAAATAATAATATTAAAATACAACCAAAGGTTTCACTGCTACAAGCAGACTTTTCAAGTGTAAAGAACTACCAAAACTACACAATATTTATAATATTAAACATTACCCACAAATCCATTCACTTCCCATCCACTCTTAATATTAAAAGAACTCTTAAATTAGTTAATTGCTTCAGAATAATAAATTTTCAATAATAAAGGTTCAAAAGAAGGATTAGAGAATCTTTATTATTGAAAATTTCATATTCTGAAGCAATTAACTTATTTAAGAGTTCTTTTAATATTAAGGGTGGATGGGAAGTGAATGGATTTGTGGGTGATTTTCGTTTTGTTTGTAATGTTCGGATATACATATCCAGAATTGTTTTTTTGATATATTTTGAAATAATTTTTTTTATTTTTTTTTTAAAAAAATATAATGTCTAATTTTATATTTTCTTTATAATGGATTTTGTTTTTGGTAATTATAAAGGAAAGTTTTGGTAAATTGTAATTTATTGTTTTTATATAAAAAGAAAAAAAGATTGAAATGATGTTTTGTGTTAAAAGCAAATGTGTTCTTTTGATCTGTTTTAAAGATAAAAAAATTAAAAGTTGTTTTTATCTAATGTAATGAAGCATAATGAGTGCTCTAATTAATTAAGATGGAAGCTGTATAATTTCCATGATTAAAAAGCTATACTTTGTAACAAATAAAATTAAGTTATGTATAAAGTATATTTTAAATTATTATAGGCTGATACAATAGCTTGTAGGGGGGGTAGATTAATGGGCTGAAAGGGGACCATATGTGCTATTTATTAAGTCAGGAGAGTCAGTCACTTCTGAGCAGTCCAAGCAGGCAGACCATAGACTTTTTAAAAAAACTTAAAATCACTCATGATCTGTCTAAGCAGGCAGGCCGTAGATTTGGGGAGAAAATCAAATTTGCTTATGGGCAGTCTAAGGAAGCAGTAAGATCTGATATTATGTCACTGTGAAGAAATGCCTAGTAATCAAAATGAATTTTAAAACTGAACCATATCCAATATTATATTATTGTAAAGGAATTTAAAAAAAGCTGAATTTAAAAAAAGAAAGGTGTGAACATGGTTATAAAAATCAGCTGTGTTAAAATCTATCTACCAACAAGAATTACAACTATAAATCATCAAACAAGTACCTAATAGAGATGGCAATTATAGTTGTTTCAGCATACAAAAAAGCATGAAGTAGGTCACCAGCAGCAGTACACCACCAGTTTATCCCTGAAGCCCTATGATGTCTTAAAAGAAGCCACCCAAGACATGATAACAAGGACTCATTGATATGTGGAATGGAGAAATAAAACCTGTCTGCCCTATAAAATATCTTGCATGGTCCACTCAAAGTTGAACTTTACAACAGTTGTAAATACAGATGAGTTTAAATTTCTTGATATTTATTTATTTATTTATTTATTTATTTATTTTTTATTCTATAATTTGGTAATATGTTTTTTTTTTCTTATATACTCATAACTATAATATTTTATGTAAACTTCATATCACTTATATTATATAATAGTTACATTCATGTCTCATTTAGATTCTATGTGTAGAATCTCTACCTTATAATCCTTTACTATGGCCATTTCTTATGTAAAGTAACAGCCATATTATATCTTATATTAATAATTTATTGATCCTAGGGGTAATCAGTAGACATGCATGTAAATTAGTGATTTTTTTTTCTTTAAATGGATCTAATATCTAAATAAATTATGTTTCTTGGTAGGGAAATTTATTCTATACATTTGTTTCTTAAACTATTATTTTCAGGTGGGGGAAAAGGGGTATAGACCACACCCATTATGCAATTATTTTAAAATGACATTTTCTTTCTGTAAATCTTTTTTGTAAATAGATGTTTAATCTATATACTATATTTTTTCTTTAATTATATAAAATATTTAACCTGATAAAACATTTAAAAGTTATAATAAATATTATTTTTTTATATTAAAAAAAGGTTTGCCACTCTTATTTGCTTAGTTAAAATTACTTATTCAATCATTAGCACATAACAGGAGTTATTTCAAGTAAACGGGTTGAACCAATTATTAACCTGAGATAAGAAAAATAAATTATGCTAGATAGGGATAACTTACTGGGGGGTTATATTGTCTCACATTTTATGTCCAAACATTTTTTTTTTCTGATGATATATAACTGTGATCATTTTACTTGCACACTCTCGTGGGAAGAAAAAGAGAGGGTCTACAATACATTTCTTTGTCAGTGGTGGTGCTAAAAGCTAAATAAAAATATTTTAGTACTTTTAAAGGTGTGTAAAATAAAAGAGTGACCATCATTTGGTTAATCAGACAGATGATGCAACAGGGAAGGTTCAGATTGACCTAATATTTTTTTAGGTTGCATCTCCTTCCTCTAATATTTTTGGGATATTTGCTTTTCATTTTTAATCATCGATATTGCAGGGGAATTATTATCATTATTTCACTTCATTACATATGTCACTTTAATGCTTGGTGAGTATGTGGATCAAAAGATTTATAAGACCATAAAGGGTAGAATGGATGGACAGGTACAATATATATATATATATATATATATGTATATCATAGGTACATTGATATATATATATATATATATTTATATATATATATATATATATATATATATATAAATTATTAATCAATGTCTGTATTCCAATTATAATAAAATATATATAATTATTCAAAACAATACAATAATTAATACAGTAACAATATTTTAAACAAATATATACCAATTTAATAGAAGTACTTTCAACTATCTATGTAGTCGTTGTCAACTAGACTCAAATTGTATTAGAAAAAACCGTTACAAATGTAAACAAAAGCAATACGTCATACATCAATTTTCCCACAATTCATTAATTTTTATATTGGCTGTCTGTCTATTTATCAACTGTTGCTTTTCACTTTTTATTAACATAGCTTCTTTAATTTTGTGTTTATTATTATTTCTTTCAATACACAGAATTTTAACTTTATTAAAATCAAAATCAAAACCATAATTACATGTTACATTATGATCAAAAAATACTGATGGTGATACATCATCATTTCTAACATTCTCTTGTCTTGATTTTTGCACTCGTTTATATAATAACAAATGCTCCCTTGATCTTTTCTCCAATGTACATCGAGATTCCCCAATATATGCCTTTCCACAAAAACATAGCCATTTATATATTGCACAACTTTGATTTAAAATACCACACCTATTTTTTGAATTATTTATTAATCTATTTAAATTAGGAGTAGTATAAAATGCAACTCGACATATATTTTTATATATCTGTTTTATAAATTTAACCTGTTCATTACAAATAAATGGTATTGATATCCAAGTATATTTTATTTTATCAATATCTATAGCATCTAAAATATTTCTATTATTATTAAACTTAGTAACAATATTATAAATTAATTTATGATCATATCCAACATTTAACAAATCCATAATAAATACATTTATGTTACTTATTTTATCAGAACTATATTTACATAATTTATTATTCCTAAATAAAAATGATTTTAAACTGGATAATTTATGTGCAATTGGCACATTTGAATACCAAGGAATATATCCTCTTTTTTCAATATCTTTTATTACCATACAATAATCTAATTTATTTTTATTACGTGTAACTTTAATATCTAAATACTGAATTGACTTTTTTTCTTCAAAAGATTTATTCTATTTTAAACCTTCTAAACTATTTAATTCATTGAATAATACATTTATAATATCTAAACTTCCACAAACGAAAACATCATCAACATACCTGTAATAAATTTTAATACCTTGGCAATATATATTAGTATTAAGAATTATATCTTCATATCTTGATACCACAAAACTACATATTTGTGAAACTACAGTAAGTCCCATAGGCCATCCATAATCCATTTTATAATAATTTTCATTAAATATAGCATATATATTTTTATCAATAAAATATAATACATCATTTACAAATTTTACTTTTTTAACATCAACTTTTTTTAACCTTAAAGCATCTAATATAATTTTTATAGATTTTAATCTATCTATTGAACCGTACATCTCACATATATCAAATATACAAATACTATCATTATTATTAATATTAATATTTTGAATTTTCTTTACAAAATCAAACGATGAATTAATAGTATATTTTCCAAATCCAAGAACATCTTTTAATAATGTTTCTATAAATCTACAGGTTTCATAGTAAAATGATCCGCCAAAGTCAATCATTAATCTTAAAGGTTTATCTTGTTTATGTAGTTTAATATTCGAAAAAATTCTAGGACAAATTGCAGCAGATGGATAAAGACGTCTTTATCCATCTGCTGCAATTTGTCCTAGAATTTTTTCGAATATTAAACTACATAAACAAGATAAACCTTTAAGATTAATGATTGACTTTGGCGGATCATTTTACTATGAAACCTGTAGATTTATAGAAACATTATTAAAAGATGTTCTTGGATTTGGAAAATATACTATTAATTCATCGTTTGATTTTGTAAAGAAAATTCAAAATATTAATATTAATAATAATGATAGTATTTGTACATTTGATATATGTGAGATGTACGGTTCAATAGATAGATTAAAATCTATAAAAATTATATTAGATGCTTTAAGGTTAAAAAAAGTTGATGTTAAAAAAGTAAAATTTGTAAATGATGTATTATATTTTATTGATAAAAATATATATGCTATATTTAATGAAAATTATTATAAAATGGATTATGGATGGCCTATGGGACTTCCTGTAGTTTCACAAATATGTAGTTTTGTGGTATCAAGATATGAAGATATAATTCTTAATACTAATATATATTGCCAAGGTATTAAAATTTATTACAGGTATGTTGATGATGTTTTCGTTTGTGGAAGTTTAGATATTATAAATGTATTATTCAATGAATTAAATAGTTTAGAAGGTTTAAAATGGAGTAAATCTTTTGAAGAAAAAAGTCAATTCAGTATTTAGATATTAAAGTTACACGTAATAAAAATAAATTAGATTATTGTATGGTAATAAAAGATATTGAAAAAAGAGGATATATTCCTTGGTATTCAAATGTGCCAATTGCACATAAATTATCCAGTTTAAAATCATTTTTATTTAGGAATAATAAATTATGTAAATATAGTTCTGATAAAATAAGTAACATAAATGTATTTATTATGGATTTGTTAAATGTTGGATATGATCATAAATTAATTTATAATATTGTTACTAAGTTTAATAATAATAGAAATATTTTAGATGCTATAGATATTGATAAAATAAAATATACTTGGATATCAATACCATTTATTTGTAATGAACAGGTTAAATTTATAAAACAGATATATAAAAATATATGTCGAGTTGCATTTTATACTACTCCTAATTTAAATAGATTAATAAATAATTCAAAAAATAGGTGTGGTATTTTAAATCAAAGTTGTGCAATATATAAATGGCTATGTTTTTGTGGAAAGGCATATATTGGGGAATCTCGATGTACATTGGAGAAAAGATCAAGGGAGCATTTGTTATTATATAAACGAGTGCAAAAATCAAGACAAGAGAATGTTAGAAATGATGATGTATCACCATCAGTATTTTTTGATCATAATGTAACATGTAATTATGGTTTTGATTTTGATTTTAATAAAGTTAAAATTCTGTGTATTGAAAGAAATAATAATAAACGCAAAATTAAAGAAGCTATGTTAATAAAAAGTGAAAAGCAACAGTTGATAAATAGACAGACAGCCAATATAAAAATTAATGAATTGTGGGAAAATTGATGTATGACGTATTGCTTTTGTTTACATTTGTAACGGTTTTTTCTAATACAATTTGAGTCTAGTTGACAACGACTACATAGATAGTTGAAAGTACTTCTATTAAATTGGTATATATTTGTTTAAAATATTGTTACTGTATTAATTATTGTATTGTTTTGAATAATTATATATATATATATATATATATATATGAAAAAACAAATACAAGTTAATCACGTAACCTGCTATCACTTGTTATTTATGTCCAAAAGATGGCGCTATACCAAAACCGCCGAACAAGTGTAAGATTTGTTTTACATAAACGAAAAAAGAGTCAGAAATTAACTACCTCTTTCATTTGCTCACTCCCAGATCAGCTGATTTCAAGCTGGTTTGCTATCCTCAGTGGGAGATAGAGTATAGAAACTAGATCTAAAACACTGACTCTCAAGTGTTTATGCAAAACGTTTCTATCAGATTGCAAGCGTGAATTTTTCAGACCGGAAAAGTCTTCAAACCCAGCCTAGCAAGCTAGATATTTATATGAGTCTGATCTCAGTTCAGAATCACCATATAATAAAAGTCTCTGCAATATATATCATTGCAAGAAAACTCTAAAGGTACATTTATGAAAAAACAAATACAAGTTAATCACGTAACCTGCTATCACTTGTTATTTATGTCCAAAAGATGGTGCTATACCAAAACCGCCGAACAAGTGTAAGATTTGTTTTACATAAACGAAAAAAAGAGTCAGAAATTAACTACCTCTTTCATTTGCTCACTCCCAGATCAGCTGATTTCAAGCTGGTTTGCTATCCTCAGTGGGAGATAGAGTATAGAAACTACATCTAAAACACTGACTCTCAAGTGTTTATGCAAAACGTTTCTATCAGATTGCAAGCGTGAATTTTTCAGACCGGAAAAGTCTTCAAACCCAGCCTAGCAAGCTAGATATTTATATGGGTCTGATCTCAGTTCAGAATCACCATATAATAAAAGTCTCTGCAATATATATCATTGCAAGAAAACTCTAAAGGTACATTTATGAAAAAACAAATACAAGTTAATCACGTAACCTGCTATCACTTGTTATTTATGTCCAAAAGATGGCGCTATACCAAAACCGCCGAACAAGTGTAAGATTTGTTTTACATAAACGAAAAAAGAGTCAGAAATTAACTACCTCTTTCATTTGCTCACTCCCAGATCAGCTGATTTCAAGCTGGTTTGCTATCCTCAGTGGGAGATAGAGTATAGAAACTAGATCTAAAACACTGACTCTCAAGTATTTATGCAAAACGTTTCTATGAGATTGCAAGCATGAATTTTTCAGACCGGAAAAGTCTTCAAACCCAGCCTAGCAAGCTAGATATTTATATGGGTCTGATCTCGGTTCAGAATCACCATATAATAAAAGTCTCTGCAATATATATCATTGCAAGAAAACTCTAAAGGTACATTTATGAAAAAACAAATACAAGTTAATCACGTAACCTGCTATCACTTGTTATTTATGTCCAAAAGATGGCGCTATACCAAAACCGCCGAACAAGTGTAAGATTTGTTTTACATAAACGAAGGTTACGTGATTAACTTGTATTTGTTTTTTCATAAATGTACCTTTAGAGTTTTCTTGCAATGATATATATTGCAGAGACTTTTATTATATGGTGATTCTGAACTGAGATCAGGCCCATATAAATATCTAGCTTGCTAGGCTGGGTTTGAAGACTTTTCCGGTCTGAAAAATTCACGCTTGCAATCTGATAGAAATGTTTTGCATAAACACTTGAGAGTCAGTGTTTTAGATCTAGTTTCTATACTCTATCTCCCACTGAGGATAGCAAACCAGCTTGAAATCAGCTGATCTGGGAGTGAGCAAATGAAAGAGGTAGTTAATTTCTGACTCTTTTTTCGTTTATGTAAAACAAATCTTACACTTGTTCGGCGGTTTTGGTATAGCGCCATCTTTTGGACATAAATAACAAGTGATAGCAGGTTACGTGATTAACTTGTATTTGTTTTTTCATAAATGTACCTTTTAGAGTTTTCTTGCAATGATATATATTGCAGAGACTTTTATTATATGGTGATTCTGAACTGAGATCAGACCCATATAAATATCTAGCTTGCTAGGCTGGGTTTGAAGACTTTTCCAGTCTGAAAAATTCACGCTTGCAATCTGATAGAAACGTTTTGCATAAACACTTGAGAGTCAGTGTTTTAGATCTAGTTTCTATACTCTATCTCCCACTGAGGATAGCAAACCAGCTTGAAATCAGCTGATCTGGGAGTGAGCAAATGAAAGAGGTAGTTAATTTCTGACTCTTTTTTCGTTTATGTAAAACAAATCTTACACTTGTTCGGCGGTTTTGGTATAGCGCCATCTTTTGGACATATATATATATATACTACAAAGTTTCAACTGTTTTTATCTATTTACAGTCATTTTCAAGAATCTGCTTCAACAATACAAAATACATATTTATAAATAAACCTCAATTGCATAAATACCTTCATTTTACATTAACATAAACAGTAATAAGCACATTAAGCAAAAATAATTATATTTTACTTACACCTCTCTCCCACTGCTACTTTTTATTACTCTTTATTTTACATTATTTAATGACAAATATGTCTTAAAATCATCCAAGAAATGTTTAATACAAATTAAAAACCAACCCTAATTTCAAATAACATCCCCCTTTTTAAATCTTATGTAAAACATTTCTCACAACTATTTTCCTAAACTATAGCTTTAAATAAATATAAACATCTTTTTATAGAAAAACAATTTTTAACAATTTACCCAAACCTATTTAAACATTCCATTTTAATTATACATTATTTTACATTCTTTATCTACTCCATTAGTTCTATTTAAAATAGGATTATGTTTTTGATGTAAAAATATTCTTTTACTATCCTTTCCCTATAATTTTTAACCCCTTCCAATATTTTAATATTAAATTCTTTATGTCCTAAAACTTTACAATGTATATAAATATTTGAAGCTTTGTCATATAAATTTTATCTAATCCTAGTTTTTAATTAATTCTTTATTGTAGCAATATATGAAATCTTTTCCTTTCCCAATTACAATTTAAACATTCAATTAAATAAATTTCATTCATTTTGTCAATTTCTATATTGTTTGTTTCATTAATTGAATTTCCTAAATTCAATTTCTTTTTTATATACTGGTTTAATAATTAACCTACTTCCCCCTTTGTATTTACTATTTATACTTTTTATAACCTTTTTAATGTTCATAAAAGTATCTCTCAAAACATTATGGCTATATATATATATATATATATATATATATATAAAATACATATTTTGCGGGTTCATCCATGTTAAAAACTTTTAATATCAATTTACTGACGTTTCGACTTGATCACACAAGCCATCCACAGAGTTATAAAAAGGTAGAAACCGTCTTTCTACCTTTTTATAACTCTGTGGATGGCTTGTGTGACCAAGTCGAAACGTCAGTAAATTGATATTAAAAGTTTTTAACACGGATGAACCCGCAAAATATGTATTTTATATATTTAACCCGTGCAAATCTTCATTTTAACATATATATATATATATATATATATTGTAACGATATATAAATATGCCGTTACATTAATTTAAAATAAAAACTTTAAGTTCACAAATAAAAATAAATTTATTAAAAACTAAAAACTAAAGAAATTAAAGAGTTGTTAAACACGTATATGTATTCACACAGATGCAAAACTTTAAAAATTATTTTCTTTTTAAAATATATATATATATATTTGAACATACTTTTTTAGAAAAAAGTACAAGATCTAAAGATAAAATATTTTTGTAAATGGAAATGATTGTTTTATAAATTAATTGAAAAGCAAATTAGCCCTTGGGGCTCTTATATAATTAAAAAGTCAGGGGAAAGGTATAGATGAGAGAATAAAAAAAATTAGCTTGTCCAATATAGAAGCAGCAATAAAGGCCTGGACCATAACGAAAAAATGAAACAGTGATGTTTATTGTTCGTTGAATCCAGATGATCATTATAAAAGGAAAACAATTCAAACTAAAGAGTTCCAGACAGTGGCAGCTTGATTGTTTTTGAGAGGTGTGATAGGATGCACATATCACCCTCTCTCTCTTTATTTAAAAATGAAATGACTGAAATACCAGGAATGAACCAGCTAGGCCTCATTCAGGAACAAATCACTGGACTTTTCTACTGTAAGATATAAACAATTTTTTTTATTACTAATAGTAATTAAGAACTTTAAAGATTTGATCAGCTAATCTATATTTTAAAAAGGAACTTTTATATGACTTACATTTCAAATTAATTATAACGGTTTAATTTTTACATATTTGTTTGCTAAAAAAAAATCATTTCCATTTTATTATTTTTTATTTGTATTAATATTTATTGTTTAAATTTTAAATGCCTTAAATTTAAGTTGGGCATAGATGCTTGCATAGATTTGTTCATGCTTAATTACGTTTTTGTTTTCATATATGATTAAAATATATAGACATTCGGTAAATAATGATATCTCACATTGAATATCTAAAATGTATTTATTTGGATGTCTTGTTAGTTATTGGTGTCAATGTGGCATCTTATGATGACTGTCATTGGATTTCTAGTGAATTCCCTCATGCAATTACATCAATGACTTTATATTTTGATCATGTATGTCTATGTTGAAATGTTTTTGAGCATGTAATCTGTGTAGTCGATCTATGCTCAACATTAAACAACAAACTTTTATAAAAACCATCTGTGCGAATTTATATAAATGTTAAATTTAAGTTGGGCATTGATGGCTATATAGATTTGTAAAGTTATATTAATTAATTAAGGGAGAGTATTCTTAGGTTATTTGTTTCATATTTAGATTAGGTCAATGCAGTGGATATATTGGTGTAATTAGTAGATGTAGTATGAGGTTCGCTAAGGGCAGGATCTCCATTATACACCGCACACCTTTTTTGCCTATGGAAGGGAATAGTAAAACATAGAAATGCAGTCCCTTTCTATGGAGTTTTTTATTGTTCTTCTTGCTATACAGATGTAACATTCCTGTATTGGACAAGAGTCAATGTCTTCTCTAACCATGCTGTTCAGATGTACATTCCTGATTGTGTGGTATATATATTTGTGCTGTCATATTTTGTGCTACATTGAATACATCAATGTATCAGATGGATTGATGCCGGTTTGATGGCAATATTTTGACCTAGGGTTAAATAAGGGATAGAATATTTTCTTTTCAAATACAATCTATGTAGTCTATTCATACTTGACAATCTTAATAAAAAAAAAATTAAATTCATTTGTATGGATAATCTTAAAATTTTAAAATAATAATTTAAATTAAATGTTAATATTAAAATCTAAAATAATAAATGTTATTCCTCAAATTTAAATGATTATATATGTGCATAAATAAATATTGTTTGTGTGTTAATTACTGGCAGTGGCTTTTATTTTTTTATATTTAAGATATAAATTAAAGATATATATTATTATCTCTGCATCTCCACTGAGCTAGTGACAATGGGCTAACGGTCAGAATCAAAATATATAAAATATTTTTTTTGACTTACGTATCTGCCTACTATATAAATTTTCTAGGTTCAAATGCCTACTGGCACCCTGTAGTGCAGATTATGTTAAGTTCTGTTCTCTCTGATTGTTATAATTGGACACCCATCATGAGCTGATCCTTGATAAACTACCAGTGCCCTGAGCAACTTAATAATTAAGTTCTAGTCCTTCATCCAATGTGTCATGTGACTGATGTGATTGTTTAGAGATATTGATATTTAATTCTTCTGTTTTGATCTTCATTAACTTTTTATTTTTTTGATGACTATCCTGATTTTCATTTTGGCTCTGGAATTGTTTGCATTATCTGAGGTACATTTGGTGTGATTACTTGCATTATAATAATTGATGTGTTGTTTTTTTTATTGCTGGTACATGGGGTGGTTGATATTGCTTAAGTGCATTGTAAGTATTAGTGAGGTCTTTGTTTTTTCATTTGTGTCTCTACCATTAACATTCTCACTTATTTGATCTATTTTTGGGGATGGATATACTATTGTAATTTCTTTTATCTTTTTGTGTGGTGTCTGATCTCCATTTATTCCCTTAATTGATAGGTCTAGAATTTCTTCACTTGCAGTTGTATCTTTGTCCATATTGTGTTGGAATAACTGCTGGTTCACTGGCTTATATGTTCCTATTTTCTTCATCATCAGATGGTTTTATTGCCTGCTTTGAGATTTTTGTTACTTGAGTTTGGCTTGTATTTGCCTGGTTTTCCTTGTTTTACCTAGGCTCACAATTGATTTCCAGATGGCCATGATCTCCACATTAAAAACCTTGTAGCCTTAGATCTCTTATGTGAAGGTTTACTATTGCATCTTGGTGAATGATCTGCATTGGAATATTTTCTGGGATTATTGTATCATTTAATTTAATTTTAAAATGAAAACGAATGTTGTATACTGGGCTGGGAGTAACTTTTAGGTATATTGGCTTTAAGTAAATCGCTTTACCACATGGTTGTATTAAATTTTTGAAAACTTGGGTGTGATATCCAAAGTATGTATTTTTGATGATGCCAATTATATATGTTGCAAATTTTTGTTGACATTTATCAGGGTATAGTTCTGAGAATCTTGATCTGGGATTGGAACCTAGCTGTCTGACATTTGTTGAAGATTGTTATCTCTAGATATTGCAAGGTGGGGTGTTATCTTATGCTTGAGATTGTTTCCTATGATAAATTTTCTGTTAGTACTTCATATAATAATTCTCTAGGGAATATATAAAGAGTGAGGTTTTTGTATGTAGCCTTTAGCACAGTTGAATTTGGCAAGAAGAATTTCTTAAAGGTGTTAAACAGTTTCTTTGAAATCCTGTTTTTGAAGTTGGTATTGATTTCTTCCAATTTCCTTTTTAATTCCAAATGACAGGTGGGGATTCTATGTTGTCAATATTTTCAAAATATAAATATTTATATCTGTTTGAATTTCTGTTTTAAGTCTCAGAGTTTGTGTAATGTTAAGTTATTTTCAGTATTGATTGGCTGTTGATTGAGTTTTGTAGCATTAAAATATGTTTTGCAGTATTGCTTATGCTTTGTACATTATTATATACTTTGGCATCAGTTAGTTCATTGTTTATTTTGTGCTGATGCCATATTTTTCCTTTTACTATCAATGTTTACTGTATGTAAATTACATTTCTTACTTACTGATCTGATATAAAAACACTTCTGTCAATTGCGAGTATTATTCTCTTAGTATTAGATATTTTTAATACAAGATTGACATTTTCTTTTTAATATTTGTGTATTTGCTTTCAGATCTGTGCTTAGTGTCTTGCTTTCATTGGGTAGTAGGACCACACTATATCAGTATTATTATCATGATCATCATTGTGATCCACATCATCACCATTATTATTATTATTATTATTATTATTATTATTATTATTATTATTATTATTATTATTATTATTATTATTATTATTATTATTATTATTATTATTATTATTATTATTATTATTATTATTATTATTATTATTATTATTATTATTATTATTATTATTATTATTATTATTATTATTATTATTATTATTATTATTATTATTATTATTATTATTAAAAAATGTTTTTGATTTCTGGACTAATAAATTAATATTTAATAGTTTGATATTGCCAATTTTATACTATGGATCTATTATATGGAATTCTATAAATGAAACAAATATGAAAAAATACAAAAGGTTTATGATAAATATTGTAAATATGTGTATAAAACTTCATTTTGTAATAATAATGAATTGCATGTTAAGAGAATATTATCTGATGTGTGTTTTTTTTATATAAAATGATAAATGGCCCAATAACTTTTGATAATTCAGTAACAAATGTGCTATATAAAATACCAACTTTCGATAGCAGAAATCACAAACTTTTTCATTTACCATTAATTAGACATACATGTGTAAAGAATGCAACTGTATATAGATTACAAAATGAATATAATATGTTTAGTGATGTAGAATTTACATCAGATTTTAAAATATTTAAAAAGTATATATTAGATTCATTTAATCAAACATTATGTAAATTTTAATTTTAATCATTGTAAACGTTTTCTTGGCTTTGTAAGCTGTTGTTTACTAATAAATTGAATTGAATTGAAAAAAAATTGAAATATTATTATTATGACTACTACTACTACTACTGCAACTACTACTACTACTACTACTACTACTACTACTACTACTACTATTATTATTATTATTATTATTATTATTATTATTATTATTATTATTATTATTATTATTACTATTTGAGTATCGCGAAAATGTTTTTACTTTTGATGAGCTTATAAACAGGTTAAATAGAAGCACCTTGTTAAAATAGTTATTTGGCAATGTAGTATTCAATTTAAGGGTACATTATACCAGATCACTATCAGAGGCCAGAGACCACACTTTTATATGAAATTTGTTAAGCATCTATTAAACATTTGACAATAAATTTTAATGTTTTATCTTAATATACAGAAATTGAAATTAATTTAAAATTATAAATGAGTACAGGTAATTTCTTTTGTTTTATAAGTAATGGGAAAATTACAAAACAATAATCTATTTATTTTCTCAAAGAATAGTTCAAAATTATTAACAATTATAATATACCAAACTTTTTATATTATTTTTCTATGAAAGCAGCATTCGTCTTTCTACCTTAGATACATCTACATTATGCTTGATTAATCAATTCAGATCAGATTATGTATTGGTATAATATGATTATTGAAATATCAATTGAAGCTTATGGTTTTATACTGTAATATTGCTATTTAAAAACTTAAAATTTTATAAAATGACACATTATTATCTTTAATTGTTATAAGAAAGTTTGAAAAAAAGATTGCTAGAGACATAAAGTAACCAATGATACCCTTACATATTTGTACTTATTGAAATGTAAGTCAAAAATGAATTCTCTGCGTTTTAAGCTTTACTGATTGTTTCTGGTAATGATAGTTGTAGTCAGTGGATTGATAATAAAATTTCTATCTATTCATTAACATTATAAGGAAATAATATAATAAAGCAGACAAAATTGTAACTTGTTTATAATCTTATAAAATACAATATCTTGTGTGATTCAACAAAATAAATATACACATAATTTTAAAAACACACTTTATTGTAGTAAATTAGATAACAGGAAATTATTTAACATTTTTGTCATAGTTTCCTTTTTTATAAAGAAATACTTGATTAATTGATTCCAAGCAATCTTGTAGTGTTTAATTTCAATAGAGTGAGCCATTCTAATGCAGGAGGATTTTTACACCTTGTAAACCACTTGTTAAAATATTTATCTGGGTAGGCTTGCATTTCAGACACAAAGTGAATCAAATTTCGATTACAAAGAAATGGATTATCTGAAAATAAAATAATAATAATAATAATAATAATAATAATAATAATAATAATAATAATAATAATAATAATAATAATAATAATAATAATAATAATAATAATAATAATAATAATAATAGTAGTAGTAGTATTAGTATTAGTAGTAGTAGTGGAAGTAGTAGTAGTACTAGTAGTAGTAGTAGTAGTAGTAGTAGTAGTAGTAGTAGTAGTAGTAGTAGTAGTAGTAGTAATAATAATAATAATAATAATAATAATAATAATAATAATAATAATAATAATAATAATAATAATAATAATAATAATAATAATAATAATAATAATAATAATAATAATAATAATAATAATAATAATAATAATAATAATAATAATAATAATAATAATAATAAGTATGATGATGATGATGTTGATGTACTTGATTACTTAATCAAATATAATATAAATAATATCTAAGTACTCATAATGGATGATGTGTCAAATAAATAATATATTTCAAATTTTTAATTTCTGTGGATTATACTTGTAGAATGAAAAAACAAATAAATCACAAATTGATTATGATAAATTTCAAAAAGGTCACAAATTTATTTACAAATTAACAACAAACTTTTAACATAATATAAAAAATATTTAGATAAGTAAAATAAATATTATCATTATTTTACATAAAAAAACAATAAGTCAAGCTTTGTTAGCCAAGAGGTTTGTGCTTTGTTAGCCAAGAGGTATGTGCACCTGCCTAGCAAGCAAGCAGTTGGTTCCAGATGGTTGTTGCAGGTTTGTCTCCCAGCAAATGCTATCACACATGAAAAAAACAATGCAATAAATCTTACACATAAATGCAAGAAATAAAATGAGAATAGTTTTCAGTATGGCCATTTGAAAATAAAATAAAATGAAACTTATAAAAATAATGATAAAATGTAATATCCATTCAGTAAAAGAGTCTTTTATTACATGTATTAGAAACAGTTAGTATAACTTTCCCAATTTCTAAAAAAATAATACTATTACTATTATAGTTATTCTTCTATAGAATAAGTTTCTTATGATGTAAACACATCAATGCAAGTTTATATTTTAAATATATTTCTTAAAGTACAAATAAAATTTTAAGAGAAAATAATATTAAAAATAAACTCTCTTTGCAGTTTGGCAAAGTATTGTACTGTTATTTGCATATCAGTGAACTGTAAATAACAAGATATGAATATTTTCACTTAAGCAAAAATAAAAATAATAATAATTATCATGCAAAAATATACAAGAGGTAAATTGATATTTTTTATAACTTACATGTGTTTGAATTATCTATAAAAAATTTAAAGAACTATACATAAGTTATATTGCTTGATATTTGTATTATTTTTTTGTTTTTATACTCTTGCATTCATCATATCATTTCCAAAATCATTTTCCATATTGTCACTTTTATTCCATTTGAATAAGCATTTGTTTAAGCCAAGTGAACTTAATATTTATATGAGCATTAATTATTCCTCTCTTATATCATGAACTATGACAATCATCAAAAATTTCACCTTTATTTGCAAAAGAAATTTCTATATAATATATCTTGCCTTCTCATAAAATTATTTATTTCAAATGGTTTAGTCTTTTCTTTCCCAACTTACAGACTATCTTCTATGATGATTCGTGTAGTAATAGATAGTGCTAAATGTGTAGGGTATGGAATAATAACAAGAATATTATCAAAAGAATAAAATAATATCTTCATGGGTACAGTAGAAATCATAATAGTAGATCTGTATTGATTGGGCACCAAAGATTCAAGTTAGGGCTCTATTGTAGCACTTAATGATGATAAGAAAATACAATTGTCCATGAAAAAGATATATACAGCCCTATGTTATATGTAAATATAATACACAAATAATAGTTATCAACACATACCTAACACCTAGGATTTCATAAGAATGTTATTTCTTTCCTTAACACGAACCTATCTCTTCCACACTGAATAATTCATTCAACATTGTAAAATAAACCAACAACATTCTAAAATAACTTCCAAAACACAATACAAAGGAAATCAACAAAGATCTAAATTCATTTCAAGACGATTTTTAAAAGTTTTCATAAATAAATTATCTTCATAAACATTCATCAATAAAATACATTGTATTTATTTGTTATGATATAATTTTGAGATCAATATTATGTTTTTATCTTGTATTTTAACAGATAACATTCATAAACAGATCTAGGTGAGTAATGTTGATGTAAGCTGGAAATCTAGTGGCACCAATTGGGAAACCAAACATATACATATCTAAATGTTCCAATCTCTTTAAAGCTATACCATATGACGATGAAAAATATGTTTGTTGTGAGGGAGTGATGTAAACACTGGGTAATAAAATATCTTATATTTCCTTCCTGCAATATGTTCATTTGGAAATAATGTTGACCAAGGAAGGGTAAGAAAGATCTAGTCTGGTTACATTTGTCACCCTAGACCTAAATCCTTATCTAGCTATCTTCCCCAAAATCATAAAAATCTGAAGAAAATAAATGAAGAACCATGGAAGGCAAAATCAGATTATCATTCTGTTAGAAGTGAACAGTGCACATAGTGTGGCATGTAAAATGAATGGTATATAAATAATAAAAGAGACATGACAAAGAAATTGGAATGAAATCATGTTGTGGAGGGAGAGAGAAGCTTACCAAACTTATAAAACAATAATAAAGTATCAAAGAGTAAAATATTAGAAAAAAATATATAAGTATTTAACCAGAGTGAGGAAAAAAATGATGATCACAGAAGCTGAGAACATCCTTTCTGGTGAAGAACAAAACAAAAAGATGGTCAACAACAAATAGAAAATACTTACAAATAGAAGAGGCACCAATGTTAGTCCATCTCTTAGAATTATGAAGGAAAAAAAATAAGTGAGCAAGGAGAAGAAGACCATAACCAAAGATAAGAATAAAATAAAAAACAGATGAAGAAAAACACCATAAACAAAGAGAAGAAACAAAAAAGGAAAGGGTGAACAAAGAGAAGAGGATAACTACATATAATACAACAGGTCAAAGTGTAAATGAAAAAATGGAATACAGGAAAAGGAAATCATAGACTTACTGAAAGTCAAAATGAATAGGTTAATCAAATTATGAAATGGATTACTACCAAATATTAAGAATTATAGAAGTAGAGGAAGAAAAAATAAAATAACAAAGCTGCTGATGAATTTCCTGAAAGCATTCCAACCCTATCGACAGTAATAATGAAAACTGATGAGAATGAATATATATAAAAAAAAAAAAAACAGAATTAAAATCTTCTGATCTTCAAGAAGAGATAAATCATGAAAATGAAGATAATTAAAAGCTTGATTCTGATATAACTAGGAAACTGTCCACAATAGAAGAAAATATTTCAGAAAAATTGGCTAATATGAAACAGTAACAAATGTAGAAAAAAATCTGAAAATCTAGAAAAAAGGGCATGTTAGTTCTCAGATACATAAAAAATATGTGAGCAATAGTTCAATCAATTAAAATCAGGGATTGAGTACTGCAAAGTAAGTTATAAAGACAGTTATTAAAAATAAACTTGCTGCTGCACAAAAAAAACCTAAAAGAAATCTGGAAAATCTGATTACCTTAGATTTGTAAATGTAAAAAAAAATAAGAAAGAATAAACTTTTACAAATATTTACAAAATAGAAAAAAATGGTTGATATGGTGAAAGAACCATTTTCAAATGAATCTCTAGTTAAATAACCACCATGGGAGAGGAGAAAAACCTCATGCAGTATTCACGGTCCCTACCAGACCCGAGGAATTAGAAGATCAAACAGTAACAATGAGTTCCAAAAATGGTAAGAAAAGAAATCAGGTAGTGAAAACAGCATGATGAAGTCTGGCCTGAGAAACTCTCAAAGAAGAGACAATGCAGAAGCACATTATCACATATCGGAAAAAAGTATTATTGGAGAACGGATCCTCAAAGAAGAGACAATGCAGAAGCACATCATCACATATCGGAAAAAAAGTATTATTGGAGAACTGATCATGATCCTCAGTCTTCCAAGTCAAGATGCAGCTATCAATCCTTATCAATAAAACTAAGGATGCTGATTAAAAAAGTTTGTGAGTGGGATGTAGTGATGCATAACTTTGTGTTTTTTATGTTGTAGTGGGTGGAAGGTTGAGTGAGATGGCCTGAATGCATTGTGTTCTTAATGCTCGGAAATATATGTCCGGCACTATCCAGACCTATATTATGATGACCAAGTGTAGTTCAGCATGGTTAATAGACCTGGGGTCTATGGATATGCCACTAAATCCAACCAGGTAATGAGCAGGGCTGGGTTTGTCACATATATTCCCAGACTATGATATATAGTGAATGATCTCTCTAGATACAGGAGAGGCAGTGCTTAAAAATTAGTTAGATTCTCACAATGTCATGGGACATTGTTTACTGGTAGTCCATGATTAAACATCTGCTTATCCTGAAATTGGAGCTTTAGTCAGTGTATTGATTTTTCCCATCTCATGTTACCTGTTTCATAAGCCTATCTCTCCCCAGTAGAGACCCAATAATGGGTAATGGAATTTATACTGTGCAGAATTAAATTGTATTTCCAGGAACTTTCATCTCAAAAATTAGTGGGAAGGGGGTAATGAAATATACACATTGCTTCATGTATATATATTTTGAAGATCCCCTCTCCCAATTTAAAGTGGTTCGAAATTAAAATAAAACTGACAATAAAAAGAAAAATCAATATTTTAAAATCTACAATTAGAACAATATATATATATATATATATATATATATATATATATATATATATATATATATAATTGTTACTATTAAATTCCATAGTCCTCAAATCAAAAACTAAATGAATCTCTGAACATTTGAATAACTTGCAATTTAAAGTAATATATTTTTTAGAGGTAAGTGTTTTTGAATTACAGAATAGTGAGGTTGTAGTACTTGCTACAGACAATGAAAGTCAGTAGATTTTGAAAAACATGTAGGCAGGTAACAGATTAACTTCTATTTAGAAAATCTACTTCCACTCAAAATGAACTTCCCACTGACCAACTAGAATGAACACATAGCCCATAATAAAAATTGTGATCACCAATAAGATTAGCCTGATATAAGGTGAGATAAATCTGAAGAATTGGTAATAAATGTAGCAGGAGAGTATAAAAGGAGCAGCAAAGCAGTTACTTAGGTTAACATGGATTACAAGAACGGTTAAGAATTGGACTGGCTGTAAATTAATAGTTAACACCATGATGTAGTAAATCTCTGCAATAGTACCTAGCTGTTACAGTGCAAAGAGCAGTCAGAATCCACTAGTTGCACAGCAAAAAAAACTAAAAGTGAGCAACAAGTTGTACAATAAAGAAGCAGCACCTCTATCCATTTAACCTAACATGTCTGGCTAATAAAAATAGCCTTCTCCTCTTCTGCGTTATGAAGGAACTTCAAAGTCTTGCATAAATGAACATTGACAGAAGTTAGATATATCATTTAATCTTAAAATAAACCCTTTTTAAGCAAGATTTACCAGTAATGTAGGCTTACCACAGATAAATTTTGAGGTAAGGATTTCAAATAATATTTGAAATAATCAAGAAAATATAAAATTAAAACTGTATTTATGACTGAAATGTTAAGAAATAATTATAATTACTTACACTGATTTTTATGAATATTGACTTTCAAATAAGCACTAATAAATACATGCAAAAATTTTATATGCTGTCATAAAAATTAATTTAAAGTATACATTCCCTGATTTAAATATGTGCCTATATGTATGATTTTTAAATGAAACAAAGAAACAGAATAATGTTAACTGGATTTATAAAATACAAGAAAAAGCATGACTCTATAGTTTAAATTTTAAAAACAAAAATGTTTGATAATTAATTAATCAAGTACTTGTCAAAAATACTGACACAAAAATGCCCAGGCACCAATCCTATACATGATAGAATAAATTTATAATTAAGATTGCATTTATACTTATTGATAAGACTCTTATTGCATCAGTAATTTACAGCTTAGCTCAGTTGGGGATTAAAGGGTATCGTGGTCATCTAGAATGCAAATGGGGATGAAAGAAGTATTTATAAGCAACAATTAAGAAATAGTAAATTGTTTGGAAATATGAAAATTGCTGGGTTTAGGGTGTTACATTAAATAATTTATTAAATAATACAAAAGAAGTTTTTGATAGAAAGACTATTCCTGGTGTAGTATATTTTATTCCTTGTTTATTTTGTAAGAAGGTTTACATAGGTCAGAGTAGTTTGAGTTTGAATGAAAGAATAAAGGTCCATAAAAGTAGAGTTACAAATAGATATCTTAGTTCTGCTTTGGATATACATGAAAAAGATACAGGCCACACTATTGATTTTGATGAAGCTAAGATTGTCTTCTTTGAGAAAAATGAAATCAAAAGAAGAATTAAAGAGTCTTTGTTATTAAAATGATACCGATATAATTTATTTCTCTCCACTGGCATCATAAAGTAGAGACACAAAAAGACTCTAATTGGAAATTATATAATGCAACCTTTTACTATAAAAATTTCATAAGTATGACATATTTAAAGATCATGATCTTTCACATTATAGGAATCGTTGAATATCATCTAATCAGAGCAAGCATAATTTATTAATCAAAATATACTAATTGAGTAAATGAAACAATGATTAATTCTTCAGAAAGCTGGAAGATTTTTCTTGGTCAGATTGGTTTTTAGTGCCAATCATAATCAGGAGAAATATAATCCAGGTAAAATGTTGATCTGTAGTTAGTCTCCCATCTGTGTAGAACTGTTCCAGGCAAGCAGCTGTCATTTCCATGTTTAAGGCTATGAATTACAGCACAAAGAAGTGGGTCATTTTCTCCATGTGAATTTAAACTCCTGCTAAGCAAAACAGACTATTATCTTGCCTTCAACTACATCAGTTTATGGTAGCTATTCTGAAAATTGTCTGGTCAGCTAAAACCAACTGCTGCACTTTATCAAGTTGCAGTAAAATATTGAAACCAATTTTAAGCTGACCGTTCTTACAAAAATTATTATCCAGACCTACTGATATTTTTTATCAGCTCTTTTTATAAAATCATCTGATGTGTTAAAACAACACCTTGATTAAAACAGAATTTTATTTTTAATTATCTAATCCCTTGGAATCTATATACATGTTTTTACTTAGGGGATTTCTAATAGATAAAAATGTTGTTTAAATAATTAAAAAATTCCCAAAAAATGTATGGTGTTTTTACATTTCAAAATCAGAAAAATAATAATAATAATAATAATAATAATAATAATAATAATAATAATAATAATGATGATGATGATGATGATGATGATGATGATGATAATAATAATAATAATAATTATAATAATACAATATTTATATTTATTCAGACCTTTTAAAAGTTTAATTTATAAAACAATTTTTATTTTAAATCAGAGTTATTTTTTAACACTTTACTTATTATTATTTTATTTTAGGAAATATTAGAAAAATATCTACAAAAATTTATGTCTGTGTTTATTTATAATTTTCCTTTGTGATTTTACATATATATATATATATATATATATATATATATATATATATATATATGCACACACACTATATTATTATGGGTGTACCATGTAACCCAACTGGTTACAATATATATATATATATAAATGAGGAGGCCAGTATTAATGCAACTTTTGGAACAACACATGTACAAAACTTTTAAAAGAGGACTTAATTAATTAATACCTATATATTATGGAATATCCACAATAATGGTATGATTGGATACTAAACACTTATATATATATATATATATATATATATGTGTGTGTGTGTGTGTGTGTGTGCTCTGCACACAGGTAATGAAGCTATTAATAAATTCTCAAATTCTTTACTGCCAAGTGCTCTCGGGACAGTCTACAGTCCCATATTCATGGCAAGTTATTCTGTTAATAACTGTAAACTATGCAAATTTTATGCAAACTTATGTGCAGATGTTATGTGGACCATTTACAAGATAGGAAATAGCAGGCCTCTTTTCTGTTGATTGCCGATGGGTCAGCCACAATGAAGTAAACTTCCCTAATTTATTGTTTGGTGTTGTTTGTTTCAGAGCAAACGACACTGGCTGTGGTAGGTAGAAAAGCATGTCCAGAGTTTCTCTCATGTTTGAAAAAATTTGAATTACCTTCATATTTTGTTTTTCTTTTGTTGTAAAGGTATCAGTGTTGAGCTACTCTGGTGGCAATGTTAGTTTTGGTCTCTCCATAATATGTTGCCATACAATTTTTTTGGGGGCAGGTAATTTTGTACACAACTTGAGGGGTGAGTTCAGGTTTGATCCTGTCTTTGGTATTACTTATCATTCTATAGGTGTTGGGAGGTGAATGGAATGTGACTTCAAAGTGACATGATAGTTTATTGATAAGGCTTTTAGCTGTAGAGTGAACGTATGGGATTAAAATTCTTGGTTTGTTTTCTTTCTTGTGGTTGTGGTTTATTTTATAGAAAAATTTATTGACTTTTCTGTTGATGGATGAATAAGTATGTCCTATTTTCCTTAAATCAGTTATATAATTGATGAGATTTTTTATTTTATCTGCCTCATATTTGCACAAGTTATGGTTCCTAAACATGAATGAAGAGAGGGCTGCAAGTTGTGTGAGTGTGACACGTAAGAATTAGGGTTTGTCAAGCCTCTTACTTCCAAAGGTTTGACTACCATTTGGTAGTCCAGCTTATATATATTTTTGCTAACACATATGTCAAGGTATTTGACATGTTTGTCTTGGTTTTCCCAAGTAGTAGTAAAAGTAAGCTTGGTATTATTATGGAGGCTAATGTGAAGGTTAGAGATGATGTCTTCTGGAGCAGCAACAAATATGTCATTAATGTAGCATGTATATATCATATGTGGGGTTGACATGAAGAGTGCAGGTAGTATTAGCTTCTTGTAATGGTGAAGTACAATGCTTGCCATTATATCACTAAGTGGGAGGACCATCGGCCATCCGTTGTTCATACTAAACCACTTATCTCTGAAAACAGCAATTATATTTAAATCAAGCCATTTTAAAAAATCGATGATGAATTTGGCACGTGTAGGTGGGCAGTTTCTTGCAATTAATGTATCATTGACTATTTTGAAAGATTGTTTATGTTATTAACAGAATAACTTGCCATGAATATGGGACTGTAAACTGTCCCGAAAGCGCTTGGCAGTAAAAATTTTGAGAATTTATTAGCCTGCCTCATGGCTCTCATAAGACTCATCCAACTGCATTGGACAGCCTGCCTCGAGTCAGTTGCAGATGTAGCAGTTTCCAGTACCTGTGTGGACTTGCCTTACTGCATGGACATCACAATGATTAGAGAGAGTACTCTTGCTGACAGCAGAGGGTTTATTGTAGAGCATGGTTGACAGAAGTAATTGCTCTTTGCCTTGCCTCCAAAAGGCTATTTAATGGCAGATCCCCTATCTTACTGGAAACACGGATTATGTGCACGAACCCAAGCAAAGGATTTATCCCCATTGGATTGTGACCGGGTGCTAGCCAATCAGGCAAAAGATCTGGAATAGTCCACTTCTAAAGACAAGGTCAGATATGACAATAACAATGGTGAAGATTCTCATTAACTTTTAAGTATATTTAATGCTACATATATTTATTGTGTCTATTTAGGATAATTAAATTATGTGATTCAATCTTATTGCTTTTATTGATAAATATTTGAATTATAGCATTAAATTTATATAAATATAATAATTGTAACTACAAACCTATTGCCTTTTAATGTAAATATTTATTTTTATTATTATTTACATTTCAAAATTATATGAAAGTAAAATGTAGCTGTTTATCGTCTAAATAGGACCACTAAATGAGACAGATTACAGCCTTCAACATTGGTAACCATGTAATGTTCAATTTTTGCAGGTTTGGTCTTAAATATATTTAAAATTTGTAAGGAAATTGTTTTAAATAAAGTGGAAAATGAAGATAATTTTTAAAATTATTAAATGAAAAAGAAAAAGTGAAATATAGTTGCTGTTTTTTGCTAATTGAATTTAAAAATTGCTATATTTAGACTCTTCAAACAAAGTGGATTCGAGACTTGAAAATTAGCAATCCCATTGAAATCATAAATCAATAAGATCCCATCAGAGCATAGTTTAGTACAAATATTTAATACAATAAGCTTAAATATTAATTCATTAAATGTGAATATGATACAATATTTAACTTATAGTATAAATTTTGGACATCTGTCTGAAAACTTAGTATGAGCAAAATAGCGTTTAAAGTATCCTTATATTATTTGTAGTGTGAGATGTCAGTAGGTGTTGACCTATTGAGGCCCTTCTTCCTTAAGGTGTTTTTTCTAGCTTGATATGCTGACCTTTTTCCAGGTATGGGCTTAATCACCGTTTAAGTAAACAAAGTATTTTACATATCAATGCTGTTGTCTTAGAAATAATTATTATTTTTCTATTATCTAAAACTTTTCATTAACAGCCTGATTACGTGTTTTTGAATTTTGTATTGTGTAAGTTTATAGTATAAGTATTTAATATGTTAAATGTATGTGTGTGTGAATAGCTAATTCACATTCCATTATTGCCCTTAACTGAGCCAGACCATTATCTTCTTCAGAGGCTCACATACAGTCCTAAAGAAATGGGCAGCCATTTCTTTATGACTTTTCCATTCCTACATTTGCACTATTGTTTTGCTTTTTATCAGTCAGCTTTCTCCTGGATCTATATTTTCAATTATATTCTCAGTTAGAGTAATGTGAGAATCTATATAGTTTCAGTATAGTACCATCTATTCACCAAGTGTTTGTGTTCTTGATAGGGTTCATATTTATCCAGTCGCATGTCTTACAGGATAGGTCGAAAAGTTTATCTTCCCCTTTAAATTACATAAAAACTATAAGCATGATGTCAACAGAAATCCGGGCATTCAATCCGTCTTCAAAACGATCGATTGAAATTGGAAAAAATTGGAATTTTTTATTTTAGACAATTTTCTAGTTTACACAAAGTGATAAAGGCAAAAAATTGTAATCGGCCTGATTATATAGTGAAAATGGATTAAAAATACGCTAGTCATTCACATTTCAGGCCTATAATGGGATGTGAATGTAATTGCAGAATATGTATATCGTAAATAGATTTTTTTAATAATTTAAATTTATTAATAAAATTTGTATGATTTATTAATTTGCGTTTATATTGGTGTGTTTGTGTAGTATATAAATTATAAATATACTAAAATTCTTTATGCTGTTTATTATACGGTATATAAATTATTATTCATATGTGCAGTAATTTTGTCTTTGATATTAATAACTTATTATGTTTATATGATGTGTAATGATTTACATATATTGAGCAGTGAAGTGTAAATTTTAAAATCTGATAATCAAATGTACAGAAAGGTTGTATAACAAGTAATGACATAATATTAAAATTATTTATGCTCTTTATTATACAGTATATAAATTATTAATGTACAGTAATTTTGTGACTTTGATATTAATTTGTTTATATAGTGTATAATGATTTACATATAAAGCACTGCAATGTAAATTTTAAAATCTGATAATCAAATTACAGAAAGATTGTATAACAAGTAACAATTTACATATATAGAGCAGTACAATGTAAATTTTAAAAACTGATAATCAAATGTACATAAAGGATTGCAGTTGATCAAGCTTTCACAAAATTTACTGGGCATAGTACCATGTGAAAATGTAAACACTTAAAACCAATAAAAGAGAGATTTCAAATATTTGTGTACTAGTAGCCACAATGGTTATGCATATAACACATAGAATTGTATGCAGGCAAAGAATCATTCTGATTGCTTGCCTATGCCTTCATACTAATGCTGTGGAGTCAGTAGTTTGCCACATCTTGCATCACATTTTCAAGACTATAGCTAGCAATTGAACTATATACAAATAAATTATATCTTTGTGGGACAATAAATATAACAAGATAGCATCATTGGTGTGCATAAAGAATATAAACATCACTGATGTACTCAAAAAAATATAAAATGAATAGATGACCGATTTTATCAGTAGACAGTAGGCAAAACACATATTGCCACTTATTGTTTTCTTTTGTTTTTCTAATTTCTATTAATGTGCATTTTTTGCTCTAACATTAAAACTGAAGTTATTGTGAAAATAGTGATCATGTGATGTTTATAGAGACAGTAGCCTACAATTTCTAGTTTTAGACAGACATGAAGCCAATTGCTATGATGACAAATGCATATCTATCTTCTGAAAATGATTGTTTTGTATCTTTTATTAGGATGAATCTTTTTCTTATAGACACCTTTGAGATTTGGTAACTTTTGTGGTACAAGATAAAAATGAAGAATTCTTATGCAAATACTTTTGGAGATTCTGAAGTTGTGGATTATCTCAGGTAAGACATATTATATATGATTTGAAAGATAATTTTGTGAGGAATACAAAGAAATTGTCATTGAGGATGTAATTTAAACTTAGTTAATGATAAATTAGAAATTATGAACAAACAATAAAAGTAATAATTATGTTTGATGTTGAAATTTCTTTTTCTTTATTTTTTAAATGATTATCACTATTTGGCTTAGCAAGATACAGATATATAATAATAACTGATTATAGTCATTATGTCAAGAAAATTATCAATCATAAATATTCATTAAAAGGCAAGATTCTTACAAAGATTATTATTAAATTAAAAGTTACAGAATTTACTTGTTAAAAGTTATTACAAGTTATTAATTATGAACATTCAACATTTAGCTAGCTTTAGAATTATGAATTAATTTAGATATTATTTTAGATTTAATTTGAAAGAGCTCTGTGGAAACTGATCACCTTTTAGCCGAGACATTTTCATGGCATCTGGCACTGTCTTTCTCTATTGGGCTGGCTTGCCTCTGATGTCCTCATGGCAGGCTGTTGATCTTGAACTTCACCCCCATCCTGGACCAATCCTTCAAAAGAAAGATGGCAGTGGGTTGTCTTTAGGTAACTGTTTTCATTGCAAATCTCGGCATAGAGCCTGCATATGATTGATTTAAAACAAAGAGGTAGAGAGCAAATGAGTGTCCTTTTTTCACAAGCCATTAAAGTTGTTTACAACTTTTAACCCTAAATTCCAAATTTTAATAGTTCTTAATAAAATTTAACAAAGACAAAAGACCCAGCTGGAGTTATTGACAAGTAGGGCCAGTTTAATGATTTTGTCTTTGTGTTAATGTTATTTTTTTAAAACATTTAAAATTGTAGTTCTGTTTACCATTTAATGAGAGGTATTTCTGAGAAACCTAACCTTTGATTCTCCTTTTTTAAAAAGATATTTATTTTGTCAACATTCTACTATATGTATAAGATGGCCACCCTGGATTTAACATTTTATATGGGAATACAAAATTTATTTACAGAATTTATAAGTTAAAAGAGAAAACTTAAAAAAGTTTATAATACTCACTAAATCTATCATATTACAGTTCCCTTCGCATATCTACTTAGGTGCGCTTGTACACATGACAATGTTTACAAATCTTACTTTAATTTATTAATGCTAAAATTATAACTGCATATATATTATTATACACATACAGATATTACTATTAGATAGCACACATGCATGTAAATATACCCTATTATATATCAAAATATATTGTTATAGGATTATATATGTGGACTGAGATGGGTTTGAATTAGGAAAAGTAAACAGGATGATAGATTATATTAATACCATTTAAAGTATTCTGTGCCTTTTCTTCTAATAAAATATTTATTGAACATTAACCTTTGTATGGCTTTTAACAAATATAACTTATAATCATTTGCTTTATGAACAACATACCAAACTAACAATTTTTTAATGGAAAGAACAGGATAAATATAACACCATTACAGCAAAGATGCAGCTCCTTATTTATGACATCGAAGGGACTGTTATTCCAAGCCCATATAAAAACCTGCAAGTATTCTATGGTAAATACATTGTTTTGCAAAAAGTTATAAAAATAACAAAAATATAAAATTGAAATGATTAGATAATTATTATAACCTTGGCTGACTTTGAACATAATTTATCATTAGATATATGCTTAATTTACGTTAACTATTGTTATTCACATACTTTAAATACAATTGCAGTTACTTTTTTAACTTATTTTAGATTAATTTATTTGCTCTTGTGACAACTGTCATTTTAGATCCATAAGAATTAATATATTCACTGTTTAATGTTAAATTCTATTTTGCTATTCAACTAATTAGTTTGCAACAAACATTAAAACCTTATTTACATCTCATGTGTATATATGTTGTACTGGACATTCAACCTTTTCTGATCGCAGAGGGCGCCACCAGATCACTACATATGATGGTTTGTGCCGACTAGACTCAGGGAGAAACGAGATCTTAAAATTGTTTAGACAATTGAGAAATAAAAGACAAACGTCGGCCAAATTAAGTTTAAACAAATTTTAAGAATTTTATTAAGAAAAGACTTATAAGAAAAGTTTCTAACTGAACAAATAGGATTAGCTCAGGCATGTACCATAAAGACTAAATGCAATGCTCTGCCAGACCTACTGATTCTCTAATAAAGAATTATAAAGGGAGGAAGCAATTTCATTCAGCAGACGATTCACCCAAACATTGGTTTTCACTTTCAGATACTTAAACAATATGTTCTTGAAATAAATCAACAAAACCAGCACCGGTGAGCTTTCCGAGGTCTGAAAAATGTGTCTGACCATGAATGTCTTATGTCGGTAAAAGCTGCACCTATTATTACATTTAAAAAAAAGATGATTGATTTACCTCAAGAACAACTGAAAAAGAGGATTTAAAATGAAAAGAAAAACAATTAAAATTGGCGAATCCCCAACCAAACAGTTGGCGAAAACTACTCTAAGAATCATAATTAAGGGTCTCAATAGGAGACAAGTAAATAATTAGAAAACCAGTTACATCGTCCCCAGCAATTAATAAAAATGAATTACAAATAATTATAATTAAGAAATAAATTTATGACACAAGTTCTGAGTACACGCTCTGATAAATTTTAAGCTACACGTAAATGCAAAATAAATTTATCGGAGAGTGCACGAGTACGAAAATATTAAAGCTTTAAATACTTTAGCAGAATGAAAGTCTCGCTCACCTGTAATTTACACAGGGATAAATATTATCTTCCTGCTGGCGACTTATAAAATTACGAAGAAAAACAATTCTAGTTTCCGCTTTCAGAGATATAAAAAACAAAGAAGCCTCAGAAATACAGGAATTCAATGGGGAATTCCATATCAAAATCAGATTCAGAATCCAAATCAAAATTATTGGTGAAAAACTCCATTATTATCATACAAATTACTTTCCATTCACTAAATCTAAAAAAAATAGAAAATTTATTTTATAACAAAATTCATAAAAAAATCGACCTTTCACCATAGAGAAAAAATACATACACCTTTTGAAATCTAAAAAGATGGTGGAAAGCACATAAGACTTCTAAGTGTAAAATTTACTGTTTCTGCACAAATTCAGTTGAAATCTAAACTTTTGAAATAGGGGATCTCATGGGTGCTTTAGACTCAGGGAAGAATAAACATAAAAGATATTCTTACTGACAGTTAAAATGCTTTACATAATGAAATGATATAAGGGTTTTAAAAAAAATTAGCTAGTATGTCCAAATTGAATTTTACCATAGTAATAGAATAGATGTCTGCTTATGAATGAGGTGCAAATGTGTTTTAACAAGTATTTCTATTGTGAAATTTAAATAAGCTTAATTTAATCATATATATATCGCAGACAAATTAAAATGTGTATTAAGAACATGTGGTAAGACAATTTAATGATGGAATGATTTTTATATTTAGGCAGGAAAAAATTATTTGTGTTTGAGTATCCATTTATCTCTATGCCAAAGGTAGATTACAAAAAATATTGAGATATATATATAAATAAATTGATTATAATGTTGAGAAGTATTGAGATTTGAAACTAAATAAGAAAATATTTGTCTTCACACATAAACCACTCAGTTAAAAAAAGTTTTGGAGTCAAATAATTGTGAATAACTATGTAAAACAGTAAAAAAAAAGTTATGTTAAATAAATTATAAATGTTTGAAGTTAAATAATAATTAAAATACAGGTTTCTTCTATCACTTGTCTTCAGAAAACAATAGTGTATTAGGTCTCACATGTCATAAATGGATCTAGACATATTAACACATTAATATTTTTATGGTGAGGAAAGCAATATCTCTACATAACACATGTCCTAATTCAGAGATAGTATTACAGGCAGTTTAATGGCAAAACCAATCATCTTTTTAGCAGAACATTCGATATATAATTAGATATTTAATGAATATTTTCCAATAGACAAGAAAAGTATTATTTCTAATAATATTAATTAAATACAATATTTTGTTTATGAAAATCTTTAAATTTGACATTTGGCAGTATTTTACAATATTCATATCAAAATATCTAGTGTTAATAAAATAAAAATTATCCTCAAGCGATATTTCTTATTAAGTTCATTTTCAGTAGTATTCAATTTTGCAAAACAGATATGCATCAATACATTGAAATCTTTTGTAATGCTATATAGTTTTATAAAAAATGCATTTTTCATTTACTACATAATTCATATTACGTTCAATATATTTAAATCGATCATCTATATATGCATTTAAAGCTTACAGTTATAAAATGTATATTGGCATTAGATTATCAAATTATGTATATCCCGAGTTATAAATGAATATTTAATAGTAGAGACTATAAAGGTATGCTTTTAAAAATAGGATTTAAAATACATTCAACTTTATTTTCAATAAACAATATAAACACAAGTGTGCAATTCTTTCTTACAACAAACATTATTAACATTTTTTTATATAATTTATCTTTATTATTTTGTAATAAATTTTTTTTCTCTTAAAACTTCACTAGTATAGAAAAATAAGCTATCAATCATTAGCAAATATCTACTTATTAAAGTTAGATGAATTTTTAATTTGTGAATTTATTACCATAACCTGCAATAAAATAGTGGTATGACTAAAATACAATGAAGATGCATTATAAATTGATTATTGTATAAAAGTTGTGGGTATATACATTTATGTTCTTACTCTTTCTAAAAAAATTATCAGAGAAAATACAATTTTACTTATCATTATATCTTCACATTACTGATGCAGTCATATATTATAACACAGCAAATATACAATCACTTTTTCTTTTAAAATATATATGTTCTACAATAATATCAGCAAATTAAAAATCCTTTTTCTTTTCAAAAACTTTATTTTCTTTTATCAATACTGAACATATATATATATATATATAATACAAAACTCCACCATTTCAACTGTTTTTATCTTCATACAGTCATTGTTTCAGATCCTTGACAATGACTGTATGAAGATAAAAACAGTTGAAATGTTGGAGTTTTGTATTATATAAATATATATATTATAATCAAAAAGTCTTGCATGCCGACTACATTGTGTGCCAAAGGCTGTAACTAAAATCAGGAGCACATGTGATGAATGTAAGTAATGAAACCTACCACATTGCATGCTAAGAACTAACCGAAAAGTCTGATCAAATCACAAAATTAATGATATAACATGAAATTGTTATGATCTAATCTGGTCGTGGCCAGGGTACATTGCAAAGACACATCGTAGCAGTATATAAAAGTACATTAGACAAATTATAAGTATGTAATTTTATTATTCTAAAAAACAATAATCTGTGATTTTTCATTGCATGAGACCTTATGGCCGACCATGGACAAGAAGGTATAATTTGTGAAACTATTAAAGATTATGAATTTTAAAATGACATATAAGATTTTGGTACAAATGCTAGTCTAGGTATGAGCTTTGCAATAATAATAAGCATGGAAAATTTCTTTCTATTTATAATTTAATAAATATCAATGAGACTTGTTATATTGATGAATGACAATTATAACATTAAGCAAATAAATTCAATCATATCGTTAGATGGTAAATCTGTTTATAATTTTATAAAATCAATCAATTTTGTATCATGTACTAGAATCAACAACACAAAGCTAAAGTGATGGAAAAGACAAATGGGATTTTATTGTGCCTTACACATCATAAACTACCAAGGACAAAAGCATTCAAATGTTTTCTCAGAATATTACTAAAACTCTTATATCATGCTGACAACAGTATGTACTCCAATGTATGCTCTATTCAAGATATAGGTATTCTGGTTTTATGAATGACAAACAGCAACAGCACAGTAAGTTTAATTATAAGTCAACATTTGTTTACTATTTTATGATTAATAAATAATTGATAAATGATGTTTTAATATAATAAATGAATGCATAAATAAACAAATAAATAAATAAATAAAATATCATTCCATTTGTTCACTTCACTAAATATATCATAGGCACAGTTTTATAAAAGCCTAATCATACATTTTATTATAATTTGATGTAATTTCTGCCTTGACAAAACTACCGAAATTCAACATCAAATCATGAAATACCCAATGTGTCAGTTCCAGAACCAATAAACCTATACTATCGACCTATAATAAATAATATTATATTTGCAGGAATTAGCTAAAATGTAATGCTAACCCAAAGTGAAAATTCAGACTTCAGTTCAGATAAAATATTAATTAACAAACAGTTAATCATTATGAGGATAATTTAAATGCCCTGCTACACTTTATGACTCAACTTATAAGTTATACTTATAAATGGAAGAAAATAATTTTAGCATAATAATACAAAATACATTGCCCAAACTTACATTTATGAAGTCAAATGATATTCCTGTGGATGAATTCATCTACACATAGT